>BMAV01027593.1:0-62738 GCA_019973955.1 Trichonephila inaurata madagascariensis
AATTTTTTTTTAATACAATTAACAACACAAATTCATCCAATCAAACTAAGAGATGCGCCTAATTGAAGCAATACCTAGATAAATAACGAGGTACGTTAAGTATAAGAAAGCTTTAAATCAGTGTTTCTCAATCTGTGGGGAGCACCCACTTTGGAGGGCGGGTTACCTATACAAGGGGGGCGCGAGCATATTGAAAAGTCGAAAACAAAAGGTTATTTAAAAAAATTACTAATTTACTGAGAGTTAACAAACAAAATACTTTCTGATATAATAAAATATAAAATACACATTTACACTGATATAATACATTTATAAATGTATCAGTACTGTACAATGTATATTTTATTATTAATTTAAAAATACTAAGTTAAGAGCAAGTTTGATAATTATCAGTGGTCCCATGGGCAAGCATTAACACTTGTCTTGATAATTTATATATATAAGGTTTATAATTAATTCCTTAACTGCCGATTAAAAGTTACTCGATTCGCTCCCCATTGCCACCGTTTACCACGTAGACGAGCGTATTTTAATGTTTTTTTGAGGGGGAGGCAGAGGAAAAGAGAAGTAAATAAGCAAATCCTCTGAAATAAGTAAGCCCTTCGCAAACACTGTCAAGGTCCTTTCATTGCATTCTAATCCCTTCGAAATAATTTTATGGATAGCACTACACAGAAAATATCGTAATTTTGAAAGACGTATATATACGTTCCAGAAAATAATGCTTTGGCTGAGCGAGACGTTTATATACGTCGGTGGCAGATAAGAGGTTAAAGTCGTATTGTAGCTTTAGTGTCAAAGTATAGTATTTTTGAATTCAAAACATTGTTATTGTATGAAAGGGGGGCACCATGAGAACGATGATTGAATTGTGGGTCGCGTATATTGAAAGCTTGAGAAAAGCACTGTTTTAAATACCAATTCACTTACTTCAGGTTGGTTATTTACTATCTTCCTTACTATCTAATCTCTATTTAATCTCTAGTGTCCAATCATCAATTTAATTATTACAATTATCAAATATCTTTTCCTATTTTTATCTCTCTCTCTCTTTAGCTTGAAAGCTTAGACTATATATAGTACACCTAATTTACAAGATCACGTTCTCTTCTGCAGAGGGTGCGTTACAAATAAAATAGATTTAAAAGACCAAAGATTTCCCAAGAGAACTTGTTAGTCAGAAGGACGCGGACAGAGATGTCACAAGTTTAAGGCTCTGATACATTATCGCGAACGCAAGCTTGTGATTGGCAACAGCGTTTCAGAGAAGGCAGGGACAACGACGACAAACGCTCTGAACATCCACAGACTGTCCACATTGCTGAAAATATTGAAAACGTTTTTACAGCAGTACCTAAAAACAGGTCTCAATAGCAGAATCATTTGGGGTGTCCTCCGCCACATTTCAATGGATACTAAATGAGGATCTTTACATGCATAGGGGGTGTGCATATCGTTCCCCGTATGTTAAATGAAAACCAATCTGCAGATGAAGTTAAAATTGCATCACAGGTTGAATTAAAATGCATAGCTAAAAATGGATTCCAAAAATGTTTCGATGACTTTTAAAAGCCATGGCAAAAGTGTGTTGTCTCTAAATAATCTTATTTCGGAGAAGGTTGTGTTTCAGCATATTAATTGACAGTATTTTTTAAAGTTATAGACTCGGTTCGGGAACTTTTTAATCATACTACGTATGTCTTCACGCTTACTCATAATTATATTGAAAAACATGAGAGGCTAAATTTTTCTTTTATAGTCTTCCTAGATAATGACTTACCATATTACTCTTAAAAATATGAAATCTCTGACACAGTTCTAGAGCAAAAATCTTATCATAATTAATTATGATGAATCAAGGATATTATAAAGCTGAAGCACCAATCTGATCTATTCTTGATATCAAATGAATCAAAATTTGATTGCATGAAAATGCTTATAAGGTAAGGAAAATAGATAATGCGAAAACAAAAACCTAAAAAGTTGATGTTTATGAAAAATAACTATTCGGTTGACAAAATAACAGATAAAATTTCCAAGAAAAAGGATAATGTATTTGAATTATGCCTACAGTGGTTGACTATAGTATGCCTTCTTTTGAAAAACCTATATATATATGGGGAAAAAATATTTATTTCTTCAATTCTTTCAATATTTGTGGAAAACCATACATAAACATACCCTTAAACATGCAAATGATATATTTCTAGTAAATATATTATTATTCAAAGATCGGTGTATCATGTAGAAATTATGTACAGAATCTAGTCAATATTGAACATATTTTTGAAATTTTAATATTCGCAGCTACATTTGTCACCCATTCTGTATAGTGTTAAGTGACGTTGAGTGTTGTGCTGTAGGACCTGGGTTTGAAACCAGATGTTTGTAGATGTACAGTATCTGTGTGTGGTGTGAGTGAGTGAATGAATGAGTGATATTACCGTCACACTATTTAGCTACTCCAGGACCTTTTGGAGAATGATCTAGTAATTTCGAACCATGGTCAAGTGATGAGGACGAAGCCACAACTGACACCCTTCTTCTAACTTCTACACACACCAACAGGAGGACGCTTAAGCTTCAACACATTTCATTCATTGCCCCCTTATATGGCGGCTTTCAAAGATACTAGGCTTGAATTCATGACACACCGGTCATGAGTCCGTTAACTTGACCACTAGGCTACCTCGGCCACGTGCATGGATGGCATGGAAATACTCGAAATAGCCGTATAGAAGCAAAGTCTTCACGTGAAGGTGGTGGAAGAGAAAGAGATATGGGACCCCTGACCACCTTTAAGAAGTTCTCCCTCAACATTATGGTGGAATCGAGGAAAATTGTAGTCACCTGTTTGGTGCTCAAAGTTACGTTTAACGATAAGTGTATTACTTAGCATTTTGCCTTGGTGAATTTCGTGAGTCTCCAAATGGCTAGCAATGACTTTTGAAAATTAAGTACATACTCGATTCATCTTTCATAGTGTAAGTACTGTATATGCACGCTCTTTCACTCCTGTGTGTGTGATAAGATAAAAAAAAGTGTATGTGTACTTATGTACGCACGTAAGAAGTTATACTTCATTGGTCGTAACAAGATTAAAATCTTTCTAAAAATCTTTAGCAGGGCAAGCTGGGCCAAGGATGAAAGGCGGTCACGAGCAGAGTTGAACGATACTAACCTTCAGTCAATCGGACCAGCCAAACCTGAGATAATCACGATTTAAAATAAATTTAAACACCCCGCGCACGGACAATAGGACCAATATTATGGGGAGGGGGGCGAAGGCGGGAATGATCTGTCCCGTTCTGTATATTTCTAGACAAATCATTTTAGAATCCGTTCCTATGGAAAGCAAAGGTTCACTGACGCGGGTGTATAGCTCAGTGGTACAGCATTCGACTGCAGATCGCGAGGTCCCCGGCTCAAACCCGGGAGTCCCCTTCTTCAGGGAAGTAAAGAGAAATATTTTTCTGAGAATTTCGAAGGCGGGAAGGATTTGTCCCGTTCTGTATATTTCATGACAAAGGATTTTCACTTCGGTGACGGTGTGCGTCACATCCGTAATGGGGTGCACGTGCATTGTAAAAATTTACCCTCATCCTATTTCTCTAACGCCCCAAAAGAAGTTTAACTTCAAAAATAGTCCGAATTAGTATTAATATACAATGCAAAATTTTAACTTTCCAATTACATGCAATTAATTTTTTGACCGAACTTTTAGGATTTCTTTTAGATTTAAGTGTGTGTGTTTTGTGCGTATGTGTGAAATTTTTACAGAGAAAATACTTAAGATGTAATGGATTTAATTCAAATGTTAAATTGGGATAAAGCTGGTGAAATTATATACATATATATATAAAGGTAAACAAAAAGTCTGATTCGGAATTTCACAAACTGTGGGGTGCGCCCCACCAAGGGGGCGTGAAAACCCTAAAAAGGGGGACATGTGTATGTCGAAAAAATCCTTAATTTACTGAAAGGAAGCAAAACACAATTCTGACATGATAAGGACTAAAATACACATTTACACTGATATAATACACTTATAAATGCATCAGTACTGCACTATGTATTTCATAATTAATTTAATAGTACTAAGTTAAAAAGTTCAGTAAACAACAGTGACCTCTATGTGCATATCATAAAATTATATACAAAATTTAATACTTGTCTTGAAAATTTTTACGGCTTATAATTAAAGTAGAATTGTAGATTTAGTACCTTATTACTGAATTCACTACATAGTTATTGTATTTTATTGAAAATTGTGTCGTAAATATAGAAATTTTGAGAAGCCCTGGCTTAATACAATTTTCAGTTTCTGATCATTTATATATGTAGTTTTACTGTACATACTACTCTATACTTTTATATGTTCTAAGAGGTGTTTAAGGTTTTACACAAAAGGAAATATTTTGTTTTAGTCAAAATATGACATTGTTTAAAAAACAAGTTAAATAAAGTAATATCCTGAAAATTTGAGATAGGTGGGACTGAGTGATAATCACTAAGTCGGGGTATAATTTCATATATAAGTACATGTTAATTATTTTTAGTAGGGGAAGGAGACGGACGAATATATGTACAATAATTTAGAAAAAAAAATTGTTCATAAAATCTTAGATAATATATAAAAAATCGTAAAGCCTAAGTTATTTCGATGTAGAATGTGAAGGAGGAAGGTTCGTTCTGGATACCTTCCGTACCAAACGCGAGTACTTAACCCATCATGCGAAAACGATCGTCTTCACGTGATGTTGGTACTAGTTAATATAGATATAACACCGCCACATACTCCCTGCCAGTTTTTTCGGTGAATAGGCGATTAAACGATACCATATTCGTGGCGAGCATGTAAGCAGTTGCATTACTTGGTGGGTTGCGTCATTTGTGCGAGACAATTGAGAATTGCGTCATGTGTGTGACGGTTTGATTGCGTTATTTGTGTGAGACGACTTTGAGAAGTAACAGCTTATTTGCGTCAATGTTTGATGGCGTGGTTGCTGTTGCGGTGGATAGATGGCACCACGACTGCGGTTCGTGAAGGGTGTGGTTCCTTTGCATGGCCAGGGTCACCAATGAAGGATGAAGGTTCGTTCTGGGTACCTTCCGTTCCGAACGCGAGTACTTAACCCATCATGCCAAAATGATCGTCTTCGCGTGATGTTGGTACTAGTTCATATAGATATCACACCGCCACAGAATGTTTCATAAAATCTAACAATGTAGTTTTCCTGCTGAAAGACTTTTTTTACCTCCCGCAAAACGTTTGCTTAGCATGCTAATATTTTTTTTTTTACTCCTTGTTTTGGTCAAAAAGTTCACTCTTCTATGGAGAGAGAGTCTGTATTTTCTAAAATTTTGTGTGAAGCCTTTTTTCAAGTAAACTGAGGCCTTCTGTCAAATTTCCAATCTTCTTTCGATCTACTGATTGAACTGGGTCTGAAGACTCAAAATCTTCAATGTATTGTTCTTCAGTCTTGAATGTGGAATCTAGTATGGCGTGAAGTGAGAATCTATTAAAGGTTTATTCCACGCCATATAAATAGTAAAAATGAATGATAAAAAACGTTAAACATATTTTTAATTTACAGCATTATACAATATTATAAGAATTACTAATTACTTAGGTTGAAACATGGAAATTGAATAAAGGGGAAAGCACGTCTTTCCTCGTGCGAGTCAGAGAGAGAAGTTAGAGCGAGAGTCCGTTCATATCAGTTCACTTCTCCCGCTCGCTGGTTGGTTCCAGTTAAGGGAATTAGGTGGGTGCCGAGGACGCCAAATCTAGCAGTTCTTGAACGTCATCACTATACACTTTTAAAATTTATAGCAACCTAGCAAAATCAACAACCTCTTCAATTACATTATGAACTACACTAGGTTCAATCACTGATTCCGTATAAGGTTCAGTGATTGAAAAAAAAAAAAAAAAACGACGAATTAACGAGATTTGAAAATCGCGTATATCTGAGTTCACGTAATTCGGGATAGATTAAGTTGAAGCATTACTATATACATAAATGGTTGCACATTTTGTAATAATACATCGATTTCCCTTTTTAAAAAATAAAGCAAAGCCGTTCTATTACTGCACAATACATATATAAAAATTCCGGTTACTTTTCCTCATAACTGTTTCAGCAATCCCTGTTACAGTTTCAAGTTTTCTGAAAATACTCATTTTGCATAAAATGTGTTTTATAGTCAGTGACTGCAAACTCTGGACGTGACATCCATTCTTACAAAAATAATAGAAAGTTTTGTATGAGTAAATTGATTTTTTTTTTAAATAAGAGCTTGGTTTATTTTTATAAATCTAATAAATTGCCGTTTAAGACTAAACCTTAGTACAAAACAAAATCCACAATTTAAAGATAATCGAGTATCTTAACAACTGACTGAATAAAAATAAAGTTTTACACAAAATTGTACTTAAAATAGCACGAATAACTCTCATATCGTCTCATGATTTCAGACTGTATTTATATCAAAGTTTATAGCTTCAGTATATATAATTAAGCTAATTAATATTTTAAGTACCACTTGTGATATCGAACTTTACTGACTTGGCTTTATTAACTATTCATTAATTGTCTAGTAATGGGAAAGTTTGTACCTCGAATATTTACAAAAATGCGCTATTAGAATGTAATATCATCCATGTATTCATTAATAAGGTTTTATTAAAATTTTAATTATATTTTTAAGTAGGATTTTTAAATATAAATTGTGTATTTTTCAATAGCTTTATTAAATTTTGTTTTTTCAGAACTCATTATTGCATTTTTATATCTAACGTTCAATACTCTCAAGTAGTAATTATATATATATATATATATATATGATGTTTTTGATGGCCACCATAAACATGTAGTCACTGGCAACTTAGATATAACCAATGACACAGTTTTAAAAGATATCATGAGTAAAGGCATTAGTTTCAGATTAACTGTTTCTAATAACAACAATACTGTTAAAACACAAATTAATAAGGATATAGATAATTTTATTACAAAATCTGCAATTAGTTATGGACTACATATAGAGGCATTTGATGAATATAAGTACAATATTTTAAAAGACCTTTTGAAATTTAGCTACCATACTTATTATGAATTTACTTTTAAAGTTATAAAACAGAAAATTCATAGTTTACATAAATAAAGTACTTGAAAACTATTCTGTGATTTGTAAGTATTTTTATTATAATATGCTTAATGAACACTTTTTAAACAATGAATCTTTTAAAAATTGGATTTGTCACATAATGAAATTAGTAATCGTATTATTGCTATTTATAAAAAATTGGGTTTTTGCGTTTCTAAAATTAAGTTTCCATGTATATATATGTTTTAACACCAAAATTCCATAAAAGTCCTGTTAAATTAAGAACCGTGACAAATGGTTTTAAAACATATATTTCTAATGCAGGTAAATTACTTCATAATAGTATACAAAACTTTATTAATCAGCAATGTAATAAAGCTATAATTAAAAATAGTAAAGATATTATAGATTTTTTTAAACATAGAAATATTTATTCAGTTCATAGTTATGACCTTGAAGATCTTTTCAATTACGTTGATATCAATGATATTATTAAAGTAATTTTAGAAAACCACAGTAATTATAATCTTATTATTAATTTTAACAAATTTATAAAACTCTCATAGATTTGGTCTTAAAAGAAAATTACATTAATTTTAATGGTTCATTATATAAACAAAATAAAGGCTTGCCACAAGAAGGCACTGCTAGCAATAGTTTGGCTTATTTATATTTACACTTTTATGAATATAATTATATCATTAATAATGACTATTACATGTTTAGATATATAGATGATTTAATTATTTTGGTAAAAATAATAATTTTAATCCCAACATTAATTTTTATCCAGATTACTTAAACTTAGTTAAAATTAATCATAATCCAATTAAAACTAATTACTTAGATGTAACATTGTATTTAAGGATTTTAAATTACATAGTATATTTATGATAAAAGAGGTGCCTTTAATTTTAACATTCTTGAAGTGCCTTACTGGAATTCAAACTTTTCTATATCTATATATAGAAATGATTTTTAACTATATTTATCGTAATAATGTATTAGTTAGCGAGAAAGCTAATATAAATTTAAATTTTAATAACTTTATTAAACAATATATTGAACATGGATATCCTGCTAACTTTCTTTACAATTATATTTCTAATAGTTCTCAGTGATAATACAATATGTATTAATAACTATTCTTGACATAATGTTTTAATATTAGTATTTTTTAATTAATCATACAATAATTCAATAGATGGCACCACATGTTTAATAAATTAATAATATTATTTTTTTTAAAAGCGTATTTTTTTTAATTTTAACAAATTTTTATCAATATATATTTATGGTTTTTTTAAACTTACATATATACATAGTCTTTATATTATTCTATCATAATTTATTAACTTTATGCGGTATTGTTATTCCTCTGTTGTTTTTGGGGGGGGAAACATAACGTTGAAAAACCAGAAAAAAGTTACTTCTGTCTAATTGCATCGACTTTAAATCATACTGCGAATAAAAATAGGTTATAATTTTATTTTATATTTTAATAGTCCCCGTGATTTTATTTGTAATATTTAAATTTCTCCTAATTTTATTCTTTCCTTTCCCCATGGCACATTGTATAGACAAATTACAGGTGAAGGTTGGCTAGCTCTAAAACTTGTTTAAACCTGCAACTTTGTTCCAAGGCCAGGAGTTTGTTTTTTTACTACTGTGCCTAATATTTCCCCTTTTTGAATAGTTATACTTGGTTCTATATATATAATATATATATATATATAGCATAAATAAATTAAAAAGAAGACTAATAATCTAAAACATCTTCAGATCAAAACCAAAAAAGAACATGGAAATTTCAAAAAAAAAAGAAATTTGAAAAGTGGAAAAAAATTTATGACCCGAGCTGTCACTGGCAAAACAATGGGCAGGGTTAAACAGTTTTTGAGATCTCAAATTTCCACTTTGCGGTTTTTGACATAATAAAAAATAGATAATCCAAAGGGAAAGGCCCAAAACCCCGTGGTTGAATATAAAACAATAGAATAAATTGGAATAATAAATTACTATAGAAATCGAGAAAATAAAAAATATAAATATGTATCAAAAAAAAATTTTAAAAAAGGTTAAACAGTTGTAATAATTAAAATTTAAAGAAAATGAGGAAAAACTAAAAACTTACTCGATTTTACGTTCCAAAATCACTGCTCCCCAAAAGTAAAAAAAAACAAAAAAAAAAAGACCCACCATAACCAAGAATAAGGCGCCATCTATCATGTTTTAGAAACTAAAAAATTAAAAATATATTAAAAAAATTAATTTCTATAAAAAATTAGAAATGAATATATTAAAAAAAAATAATTAATTAGCTGTAATTTTGAAGACAAATATTTACTATAAAAATTAGCTGGATAGTTATATAGTCTAGGCAATTTGAAAGAATTTATAATTATTAATTCTAGAACTTTCCAGATACTAAAATCATTATTTCTTTTATATAATTTATAAAAATATTTCTTAAAAATCTCTGAAATATGAAGGGTACTATAACAATATATGGCATTTTTTAACATTAAAATCAAAAGCGTCTCTTTTATCAAAAATATTACTTATTAGCATATTATTTTCAATTTTTAATTGGAGATCTAGGAAGTTTGCTGACTCTATATTGCTATTGGTTTTTAATAATTTCAAGTAGTGTGGATAATAATTAAAAATAGGAGTAAATAATCCTGCCCCTGAAATTAATTAAGTCATCGATGTATCTGATATATAAATATATTGTGAAGAAACTCTGCAAGATGAAATATAAGCTGCAGTTTGATAATTTAGCGCCCCCAATTTGTATATGCAAAAAGTTCAAAAATCCTTATTATATCCAAAAATAACTGTACTCCCCATACTTAATAAAGTGAAAATATACATTATTATTAGTATTTCTTCAAAATTGAAATGTTTGAGAATATATTTAAAAACCTTGAAAAAAGTTTTCTACTATTTCCGACAACAGTTTAAAAACTTGAATCCTATATTGATTAGTAGTAATTTTATTCCTATAAACTCTTTTGAACTTTTTCAAAAATCACTTATAGTGGCAACATTTTAATTTAAAAATTATTGCAGTACCAGCTATTATGTTCAATTTACAAAGACAGACGATGATCTGCTCTAAGCATCTTTGTGCTTGTGTGTTACACTATGCCTTCGGAGTTATTTCTTTGCTTATTAAACACTCCTACGGTGAAGAGGTCATAATGAAACAACATGGCAACGCCCCTCATGTTTTATAGGTGAAAAACCTGGTGATAGATTTTGAGCATAAGTGTGTTTTCTATAATTAAAAAGATGACTCTATATCATCAAAGTATAATTATAATTTGTACATAATTTGTGAATAGAAATACACAGTAAAGCTAAATTAAGTTAATTGAAAATGTATTTTCCATTTTCGTCTAACTGATCCTCTTATACTCTGTTATACAAGTAAAATAAATATTTAACGCTGAAATTTCTATAACCTATTTTAAAACTAGAGCCAGGTGGATTGTATTATAAAGTAAAAAATATATCTCTGTTTAATAGAATGGTTATCTTATTATTTGAAAACTAATCATACACATTTATTTGCTTTTCTGAAAAATAGGGTCATGAAATTACATTTTATTCTTGTGTAAGGTTTTGTAATTAAATTTTATTTAAATAAATGCGTTTTTTCTCTATTTACATGCTTTGATAATTTACGTTTCTTTAAAATGTCTTCTTTAACAAAATATTTTGTATTGGGTGCGGCGTTTCATTAATTAAGGTGAGCTATTTTCTGTGCATTTTTATTAATTTACTTGCTTTTGCCTACTATACCTGAGTTCTAGATAAATTCTATTTACATAAATGTGTGTAGTAGTTAACATACTAAATGTGTGTTACTACATAAATGTGTGTAGAGTTAACTTACATATAAATGTGTGTAGAGTTAACATACATAAATGTGTGTTACTTTGGCTTACCAAAATGTATGGATATAGTACAAAATTTTAAGAGGCTCATTCACAATTCAAAGTAACAAAAAACATTTATAAAATTTACGGTCAGAAATAAAACTCGTAAGAATACTTGACCGTTACTAAAGAAGTCCCATTTCTAAAACGTCATAGATTTGAGTTGCTGAGCCCAATCCTATGCTGACCCTTTTACCGTTCTATTCTCCCTTTCACTTTCTTTGTAAACTTAATGGCAAAGTGACTATGTAAGATGAAGGAAGACTTACTAATATATAGAACAGCCTTTTTAGCTGCAAAATAGGAATACCAGAAATGCAAACGTTACGTATTGGTGAGTATAGGTGGTAGTTGAGTTCCAGCAATTGCATTTGAAGATTTATTTTGATCTCTGGGAACACTTTTTAAAGGATTTCAAGATATACAAAACAAACAGAACGGCTAATGTTGAGGAGATTATTAGAATACTTTGATATTTACCCAAGAACCTGTAAAAAACGAATTATTGACCACATCCCTTTTTAGAAAAATGAATAAAGAGTTGCTTTTCGGTGGGAGGTATTGAACACCCTCTCCTTTATATTCCTGACCACACCTCTAGTAATTTCCCATCTTTTCGAAACTAAAAAAAAATATTTGAGAGTTCAGCATTTCAGAAACCGATGCTGATATTCGCAATCTATCGTGATGCTGATTTTATTGATGCTGATTAGGCTTCTCACAAATGGAAACAATCGTCTCAATAAGTATGGTGACTCTCGTAAATAAAGTAATATGTACCTGTCCTTACCTATGAATTGTGTATATATATATATATATATATATATTTCCTGAATATAAACATTTATTCTGAATGGGTTTATTGCAATATTTTTTGAAAAACCTTCGTACTAAGAAATATTTACTTTTCAAAACATTAACTAAAATGAACTTGATTTTAGTTTAGCAGTTTGCTTTTTCTTTATACGAATATTAGGATCGAAACAAAAATTAAAAAGCCTAAGTATGTGTTGGGGAATTCCTACCAAATTAATGAGTTATTTATTTATTTACAAAAAACAGACCTACATTTACCTAACAAATATTTAGCCAAATCTACAACTTCTAATAATAAACTTTAGTTTCTTTTTTTCAAAAAAAAAAAAATGCACTTTGAAAGAAAGAAATATTTTGCAATTTTAAAAAATGAAGCATCTGGATCAATTCAGTACTTTTATCACAGTTTTCACAGCATAGCACATTGGGATGTAATGACTTGTCAAACAAATACGGGTGATTATCGAAATAATGGAAACACCTTCGATTAGTATTCGTTCGATCCTTTTATTAGTATGGTGTATGACTGCCTTTGTCATGCACAATAGCCTTGGATTTGCTCTAAGAATCACCTATACAAGCACTGAATAGTATTTAGAAGAATATTATACCTTTTTGTGAAGATATTGAGAAAGTTCTGGGAGAGATGCTGTAGAGAGCTGTCAATTCCGTATTCACAATGCTCTAAAAATATAATATGCTGGTTCGTAATTGTATGTTTTAAATGGCTGTGAGGGCAAATGTAGATGTTTAATTTCCTCCTTGAGTTCATCAAAACATGGTTGGATTCTTAGTCCAGCTGCAAAGCATAGGTGCATTGTTATCTTTAGAATATTCCATCTCTTTGCAGAAATCTAAATTTGCAACATTTGATGGAACAGGTCAAAGTGTAAATTTCTCTGTACTCTTACTCAGGAATTCTTCTTTTCAGGGTTGCTACAATTTTGCTACAGAAAATCCAAGACAGGGCCATACATATGACCGACCACTCCATGCTTGTCGTGAGAAAGGAGACAATCACGACGCTAGCACTCTTGTGCAGGTGTCCTAAATGTGCAACTGCCTTATTGAAAGGGAAAAAAATGCAATGACGTATTCCTCTGAGATCATATTACTTTCTTCCATTCAACAATCGACCTTAGTTTGCGAGTGTGACACCACTGTAGACGACCTGACATTAACATTCAGACAAGTGTCATGAAAATTGCTGCTCAAATGTAAATGTTCTGTTTATGAAGCGCCTTCTAACTGTAATCATTAACACTGAAGAATGAAGATGCTGATTGTTTCCCCTGCGGTCACTTTCGCTGTAGTTGTTTGCTTTTTAGACGTTAATCCGTATCAAAATCTATTGGTCTCTTTCACTAAGCTTCTTTCTCCTCAACTATTTTGCTTTGCAGAACTTGTCTTGCCATGATGTGTATGCTGTCATGACTTTAAACAACGTATCTCTAGAAACGCCTTAAAGATGGGAATATTCTGTCACACTTTTTCCAGCTAGACGGGCACCTCTTTGAAAATCTGAGAGGTCCAACGTTTGACGCTTTTAAAAGAAAATCCAAGACTTAAGGAAATTTAATGATGCTACCACATACTACCAGAACATATACATGTTTATTTATTGAAAAGAAACTAGTAGCTATTATTATATGTTATTGCTTAATCCGCGATCACTCGCGCGGGGTGTTCTGTATACCCCAGCAACAAGAAAATCCTCTCAGGGCTCTAAAAAGAATGCGCAGAACCACTATTTTTTCTGTAGCTGCACATTTTAGGTCATTGAAACTTCAGACCTGATGCAATCTCTCTTTCTGAACGATTGAAATGTAATGAGCTTCAAAAAAGTTTATCTGGGGCTGAGAACTCACGCGAGAAGCGTGGAGCATTTGTATACAGTCTGCTCTGAATGTTTGGGAAAATTTGATTAAATATTGTTTTTCTACTTTCTATACTATAATTATCTCATTTAATTATAAAAGTATATTTATTACTGGTATATACGTTTTATATTTGCTTTATGAAAAATATAAAAATTATGTGTTTTAAAATAAAAAATTTTACATGTTTAGTTTAAATTAATTTTTTAGTTTCATTTGTAAACAATACATTTAATAATTCCCGTATTTGCATACAAAAAAAAAACATCTTAGACTTTTATAAATATGCATCATAATGACTTAATTTTATTTTCATACTAAAACAATGTTAAAATTTGGGTGTCTTCTACACCCCAAGGCGAGTAATCACGGTAGCAAAAACAGGCGCGAGTGACCGTACAAGTAAAACACATTCAAAAATGTGTCATTTTTATCTTCATATGGAGTTTCATTAGTTTGGTAAACTAAATGAAGTACTTAGTGCAGTTCTATTATTTTCTTTTGTCCTTAAGATATCACTTTGATTTCTAATGCATCTAAAATAAAAATTGTATACTTTAATAAGAATATACTAATGTCTAATTATGTTTTGTTGACCCATGCAGGAATATATGCACTAAATTAAAGATGTACTGCGTAAAGCCGTCACCTGTAATATATATGTTCAAACATGCCTTGATAACTTGATACCACTATAGGCACAAGAAATACCGTACAAAAATCCGAAGAAAGAAGTCCAGACTTTTGGATACTGCTTTGAATTTCATACCCTTGAATTTATTTTTTTAGGAAAACAAGAAGAGGTTTAGTAAGTTTTAAGTAGAGTTTTATAATAACAAAATATTACACGCATATTATATATATATTTTTTAGGGATATTTTATTTAAAAGATCTCTTAAATAAATTTTTTCTTGTTACTTCTTGATATCTCTCAGTATTGCACTTACTAATTTGAATACTAAAATAAAAAAAAACCTAAAATGAATGCATTACGTATATTACATACTGTTTCACAGAGAGATTTTTTCTAATTAAGTGAACTGAATCAAAAAGTTTTTTATGAACAAATAAGATAACAAATTACATAAATATAGATTCTCTCCTCAAATAGATGCAACTACTTCTGTGAATGTATGTTGTGTGCCCTTTCATTTGCTATAGTATGATAGATTTTGTTCCACACTTCTCACCAACTATTGCTAAAAGATTCTTTCCACCTTTAAAGTATATATTTGCAGGGCTTCAAACATCATGCATATATATTTGCAGCAGTTCTAGAAATTGCAGCTATCAGACTTTGCACTTTCTGCGTTTACCCAAATAAGTTGTGCTTTTCCCCTACAGAAATCCTTGACACTTTGTAAACCGCATGAAAGGAAACTACTCCTTTTCCTATTTTAGCTTCCAAAGTAATCAAACGCTGAAAAGATTTCCATCAGTACTGTAGTCAAATGTTGGGTGAAAGTGACGAGGGGAAAAGTGAAACCTCTGGACAACATCTGGTGAGAGATTTCTTTCACAGTGAGAAGATGTCTGAATAAAAAAAGCAAAAAGCTAATTCGAAAACAGAGTGAAGCGAGGATTTCAGAATTGATGGGATCCTGAATATGCGTTTGGGAAAACGAGATACACTTCCTTCTGTCTAAAATGGAATAAAATGATATCCTGAATAATTTTCCAAAGATATATTTAAGAATCATTACATGTTTTTCCATGATTAATTTTCTCTGACTTCCTGCTATCCTTGAGAAGGATTGAGATAAAACCCGCTGACATCAAACTGTATTTGTTAAAAAGAGAATACTTTGGTCAAGAAGGTTACATACTTACAAAATACAGATCTATTTCACAAAATTTTTGAAATATAAGAAGAAAATTCACATTTTCTCTTTAAAAGTCCATGATTGAAAATTATTTTTCATATCATTCTCATTCTTCAAAAATTTAATTATGTTGTTGTATTTGGATTAAGTAAATATACATAGATTTAACAATCAAATTAAAATTCTACTTAGTGATGTATACCAAACATTCATAAAAAACAAATTATAACAACATAATAAAAACAATTCATTCAATAATTGTTTATTTTAAAATGACAATTTAAATGAAAAATTTTAAGCCTTTAAAGATAAATCTAAAATGGAAAAATGTATAATGCCTGCAGAATAAAACCACAAAATATATCCTTTCCACTTTTGTAAAGAAATAAAGTGGAGCAAGAAACATAGTATTACTAATTATCTCTTCTAATCTTTCCTTATCCTTCTTTCCTCGTCAATTTTAAGCTTCTTTATCTTGTGCATTATTTTGATTTGGAGTCCCCATTCATCCTACTAAAAGTTAATAAATCTGAATTTTATAAAAATTCCGCAATTTTACTCTTGTTAAAGTTTATATTTTTGCTCAGATATTCTGAGAAAATGGAAATTCTTCTACAAATGTCCTACAACTGTTTAAACTTTTCAGGACAGGTGTATAATCAATAGTTCAATCTAAGAATATACTTACTAATAAGGCCTGTTTGTAAATTAACCAAAACTTCTTCCCCATAACTACTTTCCTAAGTTATACATAATTAAAGTTGGGTGTTGAGACCCTTTCTAACAATAATTTAAGTCCAATAAAAACAATTATTTTGTTTCCATGCTGCTCTTCTTTAATTGTTTTTCAATTATTGCGTTATTTCACAAACCGAATATTTTTATGACAACTTTATAGTTTTGTATATGTTTTTTATATATTTATTTTGTGTTTGTGTATGCGTGTCTACATGAACATATTTTTAAATTGATCAAAATCTGTATTTTACTTGGTTTCAGGGATTCATGATAAATTGCTAACCTTTAAGGTGAGCAAAAATATATAAATATATGAAATATGAAATATATACATATATATATATATATATATATATATATATATATATATATATATATATATATATATATATATATATATATATATATATATATATAAAAATATATATATATATATATATATATATATATCATATATATATCAAAAATCACAAAATCAGACATTATAAATAACTATACACATTTTACTAAATATTGCTTAAATCGAAATACCCAATTTATTTTATTAATAGTTATATAAGTAAAGTTTTCAAAATAGTTAGATTAAAATTATGAGATTGATAATAGCTTATTACTATAAACAAATATTTTGTTATAGTTATCTCCATAGTCTAATATTAGATTAGAAATTACTTATTATTATTTTATTCATATTTACTCTGGTGTTATTATAGTTATGCTATAATATGCAACTATTATTATTTTTATTTCCTTTTTTAATTTTTTGTTAAGTGCTGCATTTAGGCCACTCTTTTGATTTAAATCTGTATTAGGGGATAAGATCTGCAACAAATTGAATGTTTCCACTCAGATTTAGCGCGGGCTTTGCATTTGTAAGTGCAATTTTTTGGTAAGTTACCTCTATCTTGTAATGGATTTAGATATTTCTATCCATTATTTCCTATTGGTTTTGCTCAGTGTTATTTACAAAAAAGGGGGGTGGCTGGCCAAAAAACATGTTCAACCCCACTTTTATATAATTTAATTTTATATAATAACTGTCCTAAGTCAGTAATGTTCATAGCACTGCAGCATCCATTTTATATTTATTATCTCGATTACTCTTTTGTCCTTCATTGTGTGATTTTCCCGCTGTCTAGTGTGTTTGTCGAGTGTTATTGTTTGATGTGATCTCTTGTTAGTAGAGATATTATATATATATATATATATATATATATATATATATATATATATATATATATATATATATATATAAAAGAGAGAGAGAGAGAGAGAGAGAGAGAGAGATAGATAGATAGATCATTAAAAGAGGATTATTTCAATAAATTTAAAACTGTTTTTCTTTAAAAAATAGTTAATGAATCATTTTTCATTCATCTATATTTTCCGCAATCTTTCTTTTAAATGTTGAAGTACAAAAATATCCATAAAAAGAGTTACAACGATATTATGTAGTGCAAAGTACTTTAAACATCTAGAAAATAATACAATGAAATATAATTCTGCTAAATTTTTTTAGTTATTATCTTCCTATAAAGGGGAAAAAAATCGAATAACATTTAGAAAGGAAAAACTGAGTCCAATACCACTTAAGCCTTTAATGCATCAGTACAATTCCAGGTACCTCCACTGTTTTTCCTCGGGAATCAGTTTCATCCAAGATCTAATTTTGTTTTTATATCCTTTTAATGTAAGAAATTAAATCTTTAATATTATTCCTATTGTTTTGCGACGCAATATTTATTATTTGCTGCAACTTTCTTCAAATTTAGTGGACAGTCAGCATTTTGAGTGATAATGCAAACAATAACTTGATCATTACATGTTGTTACAGAAAAATTATTATAAATTCATTAAAGTATGAAGTACTATAAAATGAGTATTGATAAAAAAATGATTGATGTGTTGGTATAATCGAAATATCAAGAAGAAAATGGTAAATTTGTCTTTCTTAAAACTAATTTTCATCATTATTTATTATGTATAGTATTAGAATCCTTATTTGAAATTTAACAAACTTATTAATGAATCTACATAAGGAGAAATGTTTTACTTGGAATTGAGAGCGTAGTTTCGAATTTATCATTGATAAGAAATGAAACACACATGAATAAAAATACAACTAAGTCTAAGGAAAATCGTCCTTCATAAATTTTCCAAAAAATCTTAAAATATTTTACTAATCTTGCGTTTTTATGTACCTTTATTATTGAAATTTAAAAATTAATGCACCTAGAATGTTTTTAAAATATAGTTTTTGTTCATTTGATTTGAGTGAAAATTTTGCAATTTTTACTTAGCGAAATCTAATGTTCAGTAAAAATTCTATGGAGATAAGTAAATAAAAAAAAGATGAATTTTCGAAAATTGTGAGCTTAATAGAAAACTTTTTATCATTTAAGTTATCTAAGTATTCTATATAAGAATGTATAGGCATATATACGTAATAATACGAACGTTTTCTGTATAGAAATTGAGTAAACTGCTGTTTTTGCTTTATTTTTGAATGATTTTGAATATGCATCTTTCAATAAAGATACAGATGTTGCTTCGGTGATGTAATTTTATTTGTATTCAAATCCAAATTTTTTTTTATTAAAATTTACATAAAATAGGTAATCAAGCTTTCAAATTATACTTCATATGCATTTACTGGATTCAGATTGAAGACAAGCGGGCTGAAACTACCTATTTACCAAGAAAATCATATATATGCTCAATTGAATTTAAAACCAGAGATAGACATATCAATTTCCAGCTTTTCATACCTTATTTCTTAAGATATTCATGAGCAAGTTTTGTGCATTATGGTAACGCATGGTTACCCATTTGGGGAATTCATCACCAATAGCATCAACTTTTGACGAGAGGAGACACAAGAAGGAAGAATTTAGTGAAGCTATTTTCATTGGTCAGATTTATTCTGTGAGGTATACACCGATGTGGCTTCTTTAGGGGCTAATCAGAAGGATTCTATCCGTAATCATGGCTTCCTTTCTCTATAACTGCGGTTTTCAATAATATTAGATTGATAGTACCTGATTCCTTACTTTGTTCAGCAAAATAATCCAAATTTATCAGGTCTGCTCTTGGAATCGTTACAGAAGCCCATTACTTTATGTTCGAGGTAATTTTTATTTTATCCAAAGCAAATTGCAGTTTTTATTTCATCGATTAAAAGTGATATACATAAATAATTGTCTAGTATATAACATTTGATAAGAAAATGGTTGAACATCGTAACATCCTATATTGTCATCAACAAATATCAGAAGTAAGGCGAGTTACAGTAGTGTTTTCCTTCACCAATTCACAAGAACCAGAAAGCAAACTCATTTATGAGTTTTAACCCATCGACTCTCTGACTCTGTTTTTAGATTCAAACAAACCCACACAAAAGTATTTTACGTAGGAATTTCGAAAAGTAAAGTAAACGTAGTTGTGTGCACGTGCGGTTTGGCTGCATACCATGGACTAAACCAATCTGACTAGGTAGGGTAGGGTTGGAAAAATCCATTTCAAGGGGTTGAACTTAAGATACTTGCTTTCGTCGTCAGCTAAAACCGCTGTCTCGAATTTTTTGATCGTGCTACGTATGAAACTTTTACTAGAATTTAATTATCTAACTATTTATGTCTTATAATATCATTATATTGCTCATAATTATAATATGAAAAGGACTACTGAAACTATAATGTAAAAGTTGTAGTACGAGTAAAGTGATAATGGAATACTTTTTTTATGTATTATTTACAAAAATTCCCACATTAGATATTGAAATAAAATTATAGTAAAAAAAGTAAGAATGAGTGTTGCTAAAATGATCTAGCTTTCCTTTAATAAATTAAAAAAGAAATTTTATCGATCGTATTTTGAAAATAAGCTTACTGAAAACTCCTTCGAATGCTTCTTACAGTAATATTTATTAACAATCCAAGCCTGTAGTAAACATATGTCATAAAAATAATTAACGCGTATTCTACAATTTTTTGAATATATCTCTCTCGATAAAAAAGTTTTTAGGATGTCATAATAAATTTATTTAAACATAAGATATGATTAGGAAAAATGGATCTTAAAAAGTTGAATTTAACTGAAGAGGAGAGCAAAGAAAGATTTTTCTAGGGGTTTTCTCCTACTTTCAGCTCTTTCTGAAAAAACAAACACTTGAGTTATAGATCGTGATGTCTTAGATTTCTCTAGTAGCATTAATATGACTGCCAAGTCACCAAAAATGTGATGCCAACTTGACTGTATCGCAATATTTTACGAAGTTTACATGGAAACATCATTATAATACAAGGGACAGCGTTACTCATGAATATTGCAATTTTTATCACAAAACAGGGGTTGAGTTTTGAAAAAAAAAATGGTTTATGTGTAACATCGAAGGAAACCATATTTGCTCATAGACAATTGTTTGTGGCTCTGTCATGATGAATAAGCAAAGACGGAACAAAAATTCAGTGCAATTTAGAGGAAAAGGTGATTAGAAACATTATTTTTGACGAGAAACTAAACTAAGGTACATATTAATTTTAATTTTTTCCTGTTTACAATATTTAAAATTTTAAAAAAACTACATAATACATTAAATTCAGTTTTAAATTTGGGGGGGTAGGAAAGTTGTATAATTTTTACAATGAATGTTAATTAGATGCAATGAACCACCCCGTAATCCTTTAAACTAATTTTAATAATCTGTAATATTTAGTTGTCGTATGTCATAAATCAAAGCATAAGAATTTTGAATTTTTAAAAACTACAATATTTCGGGATGAACACGCTAAACATATGTAAAGATTTTAAGTAATGAATTATTCAATACAAAAATTCTATCCAATAAATAGAATTTTTTTCTTCTTTATTTAAGATTTTCCTCATAACTGGTAAGTCGTCGTTAAAACCCAGCGTTTAAATATAGTGCGGATTGGAAATTTCAACAGACCTAATAATTCCCCGGGGCATCCTTTTTTGTGGACCAAAATAGCATTAAAACTAGAAAAAAAAAGTTTAAACTGGATTATATTTATCTGTCGGTGCCCTCTGATATCTATCAGTCAATTTTCTTTTCAATGCTATTTTTACTATTCTTGTTAATGCATTAAGTTCAATTCCCCCAAAGCATACATTTTGCTTTGGGAAAAAATATTCCATTTTTAAAATTTGTGTTCCTTTCAAAAGGAATGTCATTCAGAAGAAGTGCTAATTCATCAGATTGTTTTAGACATAATTGTGTTATAATTATACAGCAAAAAACAAACAACAGTGGAACATTTCTGATTATATAGAGAGGAAAAAAAAGAAAAATTATGAAGCATCAAGAACACATCTGGTCAAGGTTATTTCTGCTTATGAAGAAGTATTAAAACAATGACTCACACACACAGAAGTAAAATACCAAAGTGGTTTGGTATGTCAATGGCTAGGAAAGAATCTAAAATTTATTTATATTTAAATTAAACAAAATTCCATTTACTTCCCACTATTCTTGAAATTACCTCCATAAGAAAATGAAGTAAAACAGGATTTTCAATTTAGTACTTAAAAAACTTCATGGAAATTTGAAATTCACTGCTGGGGTTTTTATTGGATTTTTCAAAAGTACAAGTCTTTTCATATTTTAGTATAATTTTCACTTAAATGTAAAACTTAATAATAGGCTTTGAGACAAAATTAACATTCAAATTATTACTTAATATTTAGATTTCCAATCTGCCATAACCTTACCATTTTCCATACACTAGAGCTTACTATTAATTTATTTCTCAAGTAGAAATTATTGTCAATCAATGTAATTAAACAAATTTTTTCATTCTTGTACTGACAACATCTGTGTATTGCACTTCATAAAGCTCTGAATTTACTCAAGTAATAAAAAATTTGCTCCGGTTCCATAGTGCTTTTGGTAGTTAACAAATCTCAGTTATTGAATTTAATTTTTAAAACAAATAAATTTTTTTTAAAATTTATTATTGTAATTAAATATAATTAATAAATGGTATTTACTTAATTTTCTGAAGAAAGAAAAAGTAGTACCTTTAAATTATGATTGCTACATAGTTCTCTAGTATTTACACATTTTATCTGTACTTTAAAAAATTATATATTTTAAGCTGAAATTAATTCGTGTTTAGCATGGCGGTTATTTAATTACATTTCAATCTAATGTCTATCTCTCAAGGGGCATAAAATAATTAAAAAGAAAAATTACTGGAAAGATTGTTTGATATATTTAAGCCAATTGTCGTCATTAATTTCAGCAGTCGCAAATGATTTCATTCTTCAAAGGAGGTAAAAAAATAAGAATCAGCAAATTCTCTTTAGAGGAGTTCTTTAGATAAACTCGCATAAATCACTTTATCAGTCCGGCAAAAAAGATTAAACTGTCAGAGACGGTGAAATTCTCAATGGGGAGGATGAAGCTAGTGTCAGTTGCTTGATCAACTTCATTTATTTTAATCAAAAGAGTTCCGAATACAGGTTCGACGAAAATTGTCCTTCTAGATTCTCAATTTAAGTGTAAGAGAACGCATTTTGACCATTGTCTCTCCCGAATTATTGATTGGAAATAAGCCAAAATTTTTCTTAATTTGAATTTTTAAAATTACTTTTTGATCTGGGAAACTCATTCCTTTTTTTTTTCTTAAAGTCTATAAAATGAAATGTGTTTTTTAGTATTGATGTCATTTATTTGAAATAGATTATATGAAGTTTAAGTACACTTACTCGTCTTCTAGGAGAAGGCTTTTTATTTCTATCGGATTAAGGAGGACACTGGCAAACAGACTGATTTGTAGATTTATTTTAGTTAAAATTATGAAATATTTATTTAATTATATTTAAAATAATTATGGCGCATTATTATGTGCTTATAACCTTAGTTGAGGAGTTGGAGTTGGACAGATATTGGGGTAAAAGGAGTCGGAGCACGAGACAATAAAAATAAACCTACTCTGAATTTGACTCCAATTTTTGTAGAATAGTTTGAATTTGAAATAAAATTAAAGAGGGTAAGAAAAAATAATGATAAAAATTGAGTTATTATTATTATTTAATTTTAATATGAATAAGTTTTTTGAGAAATATTAGGATAACTTCGAAAAGGCTAAAGAAAAGTGAGTGAAAATAACGAACCAAGAGCCTTTAAATATATAAATGAATAAACACAAGCAATATTTCTACATATATTTCTCTCCCTACAGTGAGAGAGTGTGTATGAGTTGGTTCTTGCAAGACACCTATTTTAGAACTTACACAAATCTATCCTGAAAAAATAAAGGAAGTAGCTCTAACAGTAACAGCTCCTCCTCCAACTCAAGTTAGTGTAGAAAGACTATTCTCAACTCTGAAGTTCATCAACTCGTATCTATGGTCTTCTTTTAAAGAAGATATTGCCAAAGCTATATCATTTTTAGAAATCACTAATGTCAGTTTTTTCATTTCATAATAAAGGCTCTAATTAATATATTTCATTTTTTTCCTCTTGCATCTGTTACTTTTTAAAAAATAAGCTGTAGCCCATGTGTATATGTCTACATATATATGAAGGATTCGGAATCGTTAAGTTTAAAATTCCAGGAGACGGATTCATCCATTTTCCCTACAAATTGCACAGCTGTGCTGAAACCTATATTGTCCTTGTGAATTAAAAATATACATATATACCTGACAAGTAGAAAAAGCAACAGAGATAAAGGAAAGAAAATGAAAAAAAGCAGGTTATTTAAAAAAAAACTACATACATCTATTTAAGAATTCAGGTTAAATCAAAATGTTGATTTTAACATATTCATTTTAATGTTTCTTATTCACTTTCTGTTTCATTAGTCTTCCGGCGTTTTTGATTCAATTATTTAAGGGGTGATGGTTGAAAATTTCGTGGCCTAAGGTCCTCACGTTGGTGTGGTTCTTAAAGACTGGAGAGACAGATTCGTCAGATCCCGTTCTTATCAAGGGATTGAGGTTTGAACGTTTGTCCATTTCCAAATTGGAATAGTGTATTTAAAAGTGCTTCGTCAATTAGATTCAAATATAATCATACAATTGTTTATCGCGTATTACATAAATTACTTATAATTGCTACACCAATTATTTTACAATAATCAATTTAATTCCGATTGCTGCTATAATGCTGTTGTTGTTGTGGCTAATGACCTGTCTGCCGTAGTCAGAACGAGGCCCACGAAATTCATCGTGACAAGGGGCTAGAAGAACGCCTGTCGTTAGCGACGTTAGCCGTCGTTAGTTGAACGCTTGTCATTAGCAGTATACAGGTGACAGTTCAAATTTGCACGGCGGAATTCCCCGAAGGGACGATAGATGGCGACACCACCGATCTCCACCTCCACAATTTAGGCATGGAACTGAAGGGGAGGGAAATATTCTCCAGTCCGTTTTACTCGTGATTCAGCCCACAAGACTTTCGGACCCCCTGACTTAACGAGCACGTACTCCGTGTGTACTCGGAGGGTATTTGGTGGCATCGAATGCTCTAACCACTAGGCTACCCACGGTTCTGCTATAATATTTAGCTAAATCTAATTGTGATTGCATTTGTCTACCTGAAAAAGTTTTGTACAGAATTCAGAATTCAGGTGGTTTAATATATGCACACGTATACTTAAGATAAAACACATAATTATTTAAATATTTTTTCAATCATCAATAAAATTTTACAAGTTTACATAGAAAATTTGTCTCTTTAGAAAATGTGCATATAAAATAAAATATAATTGTATTACACACACACAGCTGAAAAGTGAACTCGGAGTTTTCCTGGAAACGCTGCATGATGATAAAATGATACTCTTTGAAGCAATTGATTTTCAATACATTTTCTAGAAAACTTTTTTTTGAAACTTTTACTTTGCAATTTGTACTTACCGTAAAATCCGGCGTATTGTGACGTCTCTCGCGTCTTTCTGATTAACATAACTCCTATGTTCTTTGACGGCCACGATTAATGGCAAAACCTTTCCAACCCAATACCAAGAAGAGAAACGGATCGAATATGTAAATGAGATATACTATAAAAGGATAGCGCGGCAAACCTAGCGATAGCATTATATAGCGTAGCAGGCTCAGAGGTTGTAGTGTGGAATCATTCTGATCAATAGCGTGATAAAGCTTAGTGCGAAATCTTGCTCATCAAGAATTAACAGTCCGATAGTTTTGGAAAGAATAGAAGCCTAGGATAAAGAAGTTGGAACCTTCGTTAATAAAGTTTATAGATACCATTATCTAGGTAAAGGAACCAGGACTGAGAAAGGTAATATTAGATATAAGTAATTAGATGCATAGGATTATTAACTATAATTGAGATAAAGGATTCAGTTGCGTGATCTGACTTAAATACGTGATTTACTTTGGCTTGACTCTCACTTTAATTAATAATTGTCAAAATTAAATTTAAGTATTATAAGTTACTCTTAATAAAAGTATTATTAAGAATTATGTCTCATCATTTTGATAATCCCACACCTCTATTTGGGGAAACCCGGGCCCGGGGTCATCATAGGAAGGCTATGTCTCAATGGCGGGGGGACCTTTTAGAGTCCTAGAAGTAAGGAATTTTTAAAAAAAGTAATATGGAAATGGGGAAAAGATTAACGAACGTAGATCAAATAAGAATATTTTCGTCATGGAAATGTGACGAGGTCGAAGTAGGAACGGATCCCAAAAGAAAAAGATCAAGTGGTTTTCGTATTCAAAAAGTACCCAAGGTTAAATGAGACAATATGGGAAAAAAAAAATCTGCAAAAACGTGGTTGAGGAAAGGGGAGGTAACCAATCAAACAAAAAAAAATACAGAGGCCCCATAAAACAAATCACGGCGACACTACCTAGTTCGTGGAATGAAAAAAAAAAATGGTTTAAAAAAAACCCGGAATTTAAAAAGTTGGGGTTATCGGGGAAAATGGAACAAAGAAAGTGGCAAAAAAAGGGGGTAATTTATAAAAAAAAGACAAATGTCATCTGTACTTTTTCCCAGAGAAAAAAAGAGCGGGAGAGAATAACTGAAGTTCCATTTAAAAAGAATAATCTGGGCCAGACGGAGAACAGAAGAAACGCCCACCAAAGAAAAAAAATTGGGAAGGAAGGAAAGGACGAAAGGGGAAAACCCACCAAGAAATTCCCAGTGCAAAGGGGAAAAAGGGATGACCCCCTATCGTTGAAGGGAACGTGGGGCCGAATATAAAAATCAGGTTTTTTGTTTCATTTTTATGTTTCCAACAAGTGGTCGGAAAATTATTGAAAAGAAGGAAGTCTCGGCGGTGTTTAAAAAAGTTAAAAAAGGTCAAACACTACAATGAGTGTTCATTTAATTTGGAATTTTTTGACTTTTTAAAAAATTTTTCTGAAAAAAAACATTTGTATTCACACATTTGTTTACTTCAGAGCTTTGAGATGGAAAATTCCTTTGGTTATTTGTTATAAGGGTTTATTGAAAAATGTTTGTAATTGTATAATATTGTATATATTTTTGTTGTATTGTTCTATGGGGCATCTGGTTCGGGGAAACCGGCGTAAAGGCACTAACAAAAATAAAAAACTTGGCTCTTTGGGATTTTTTGTTGAAAAAGATGTGGGGATGGAGAAAAAATTTTTGTGATATATAAATAATTTTTTTAAAATTGATTAATATTATGGAAATGATACTCAAATAGTTTTCATTTCGGGAGACTGCCCCCGAAAATTTGAAAAGTATAATCAAATTTTTCCGGGAAGAGGGAGAAGTAACAGCTCCTTTGAATTTTGGGAGGGTTGCGCCCCCAGTGGTTTTTTTAAGTGTATAAATATTTTAAGTAACAAATTGAAAAAGTAGGCACAAATTAAACAGTAAATTAATGTTGGCCTAGTTATTGGTAAAATTTATTGTCAGAGTTTAAAATTAAATTGAATATTAAAATTCTAAGATGGTAATGAAAAAAAGTCAAGATAAATTTGGAAATTATAAAAAAATTAAAAAAATTTAAGATTAAAATTGCAATGAAAATTAAAGTCAAGATAGATATTGAAATTATAAAAGTTAAAATTTGGGTTAAAAATTAAAAGAAAAAAAAGTCAAGATAGATATTGGAAATTTTAAAAGTTAAAATGAAAATTTAATTAAAAAATTTAAATAAAACTCAGAAAGGAAAAATTTTGAAATAGGATTTAGAAAGAAAATTTTTAAATTGAGAACCCTTTAATAAATCACGTTTTTTTTTCTTGGGGGGTTTTGCGTTTTCGCCTTTGTTAAAATAACTCCCTATGTTCTTTTACGGGACGATTAATGGCAAAACCTTTCCAACCCCAAAACCAAGAAAGAAACGGGTCGAATAAAATGGAATACTATAAAAAAGGGTAGCGGGAACCTAGCGATAGCATTATATAGCGGCGGCTCAGAGGTTGTATTGGAATCATTCTGATCAAAAAGGGGATAAAGCAGGGAAATCCTCATCAAAATTAACAGTCCGATAGTTTTGGAAAGAATAGAAGCCAGGAAAAGAATTGGAACCCGTTAATAAAGTTTATAGATACCATTATTGGTAAGGAACCAGGACTGAGAAAGGAAAAATTAGAAAAGTAATTAGATGAAGGATTATTAACTATAATTGAGATGGATTCGTTGCGGCGTTAAAAACGTGATTTACTTTGGGCTTGACTTCACTTTAATTAATAATTGTCAAAATTAGTTTTAAATATTTTAAGTTACTCAATAAAAGTTTATTAAAAATTTTGTCTCATCATTTTGATAATCCCCCCACCTCTAGCTTACGCGGAACCGGCAAGACATGGTCATCATGGAAGGCTATGTCTCGTATAAAATGCACCCAACCCCAAAAAAAAAGACCGAAATTAACGATTGCTTTTTAGGGGATGAAAGTAACTTCAAAAAAAAAAAAAAAATGTGGCTAAAAACTTGACTTCTCAAAAAACGGAATACTGTTTATTTAAAAAAAATGTCATACCTTTTAAATTAAATGGGTTTTTTTTCCAGAAACATACATTTTTCAAAATTTGGCGATAAATGAATGGCTTTAAAATATAATAAAAAATTATAAAGTACATCACGTTCCTTCGTAAAAAAAAGGGTTTGGGGTTATATGGCGAAAGTACCTTTAAAAATTAAAAAAGCAGCGAAAGTATAGGTGCGGTTTTACGCTGGTTTTACGGTAAATTTTCTTTATATATATATATTTATTCATATTTTTTTTTAAATTTCTTATGGGGTTGCGGATTGTGTGTGTGTGGTGTTTTACCATTGTAGACCCAGTACGTTTCCCAAGAGCTGGTATCGCTTTTTAATGCAGCACCATGTAGTAGGAATACCTATCGCCACAAGTAATTTTGACACTCACTTACCTCCTCAGAGGGTTATTTGATCTCTGAAGAGGTGAAACCGTACTTATTACTTTATTTTTACTGAAATCACCTGTCGATTTTCTGCATCCGAAAATCTACCGACTCGGACCTGCAATGATAGGCATTCAAGGCCATTGACAAACCAATTATGCCATCCAGCCGGCTAAAAAAATTCAAACCAAATTAAAACCAGTTATTGAAATGAAAAAAGCATTAAATTGTTAATTTTTAAAATTTTGTTTGATACCTAAATGACATACATTAATATCAGTGAAAAATACTTAGTCGAAACTACTACTTGAAAATATTTTGTCAAACCCAGTAATTTTTGTAAAAATGCTAAATCAATAACCGTTTAAAATAATCATTTTTTAATTTATTTTGGTAGAAAGTAGTGCATTTGCATCGATTGGCATTTAAGGTTCAATGAAAGCTGTGTTGATAAATTACACAATCAAAAATTTAATTTACGCTTTTGTAGTCCACACGTTTTGAATTTTATTTTATTTCTTTTTACGGAACACAGTGTAAGGTAGTATATGTTTGGTTAATACTTAAGAAGGTAATAGGATATTATTCGGAAAGGTTTTAGCAGAAAAAAATATGCATATTCTTTTTAATACTTCTGAATTAAATTACATATTGTAACTCAGATTCAATCACGTTCTTAGAAATTGTATCTTAATTTCCCACACCGTTACATTTTAGTCTGGTAGAAATGATTTTGAATTATTTTCTAAATCATTTAGTTAGTTAAAAATAGATTCTGGGGAATATACAGTCATTTAATAAAAACTTTAAGAAAAAATTATTTTAAAAGTTTTTGAAATCCCCAATGCAAGACATTTAAACATACTTATTACCTTACTGGGTGGCAGAAGATTTCTAATGCATGGCTATCATTTCAATAGTTGTTAAAATTTCATTTTGTCTTAGTTTACCATATTTATTATCGTCAAAAGGTAAAATAATAATAATAAATGAGTTTTATTTGTTGACTTTTTAACAAATGAAAATAAAATAACAGTATATAAAATAGTAAAACTGTAATGAATGAAACTCTAATTAGCTAAATATATTTTTATTTGGAATCGTTTTGTTCCTATGTCAAAACATAAGAAAAAGAGTCACAAAAAACTTCATTTCCTGTCTAAAGATTCTACAAAGACTAGGAAAAACGAAATGGAAACGAATTGCTTAGCAGTTCGATGAAAAAGTTTCTAGCAAATATCCGTCAGCTAACGGAAGAGATCGAAAAGCTAAAACAAGATTTAGATCTAAATTGCTAAATTCAATATGTCTTGAAGATATCATACGTCAATGAATTCCAAACGTCCACTGTTAAATCCTAGAGATAAATTTCCCCTATGCGTTGGTCAGTACCTTTTTTTGTTTAAAACTCGCGTTTTCAGAAAATTCTGTTGTTTAGAGTGGCTCTAAGCTAGTAACTTGATATATTTTTACATCAATTTCTTCGTCATTTTTCTGCGTTGAAATATTTATATGAAATCATGAACAGTACATTTCGCTGTCGGATGCCTCTACTAATTTACTATATCTTAAGACATTTAATTTTATGCGCAGTGTTTTGAATAATTTTGCAGAAAGGCAATATAATATATGCATGATTTTTCCATCACAGTAAGCTATTCAACTCTGTAAAGGTCTGTTAACATATTTTGAGTAAATATTTTAGAACGACCAAAAGTACTTTGAAACTTTTGGAAAGTTTAAAACGCATTTCATCTAAAATATGTCATTCATTTATAGTAGGGTATGTAGTGTATGCATAATTCGTCATGGAAAACATTTGTATTCCTAGTAAATAATGTATATATCAACGAAGTATAATATTATGAAATACACTCATATGGCATAAGTTTATTATTAAGTATGTACACGCGATTTCAAATCTCACAAATTTTAAATATGCAGTTTTGGTGAAAATATGCATTTCTTAATAAAGGTATTATAAAATTTGACATATTTTGAATGCTTTTTTTCGGTTTTAATTTTAATGGCTAAATTTGAATTGCATATTTTAGAATTCACAATCTTAATAAGCTCAGTCTTGGAAAAAGAAACAAGAGATTTACAACTTTTTCCTAAAAAATTTTTGTAATGTTTATTTGAAGTTCAAAATTCATCTTTTTTCCCGTCTGCAAAATTTCTTCAGTGATTTGTCTAAATTACAAATCTTTTTGAGTAGGGGATAAGTAATAATGTCATAACGAAAACTTGAGGTAGAATCGAATTTTTGTTTTTAAAAAATCTTGACATTTCCCCTAATACTTCCTAGATTAAAGTCCTCCACTTTATGCTTGCTGTTATTTTTTCTGAAATATAATTGTTTTTAGTTTTACATTATAACACTAATAGTTGAACAATGCTTAGAATCTATCAAGAATGATTGAAGCCAGGTGACAGTTAAATTGTCATTTTTTTGTGATGAAAATACAAAACAATTAAATGAGATCGATACTTGACTTTTGTATTTGAAAAAAATTTAAACGAGTTACTTAATAAATGGAGCATAAATTATTATTTGTTATCTAGGATATTATTACTGGTCATTTTCAAATAAACCATACATTTTAATTAGAATAGATATCTCTAATTCTATTTAGTTTTTAACCCTCCACGCGGTCTGCACGTAAAATCCTGCCATTCTAAAGATGCTTTTTTTGCCTTCAAGTAAGATTCTAAAAAGTATTTTTCAAAATACGGCTCAACCACTTTTGAGAACCTTACTTGAAGGCAAAAAAATGTGCGTGCGGTACATTTTCGAAGCATCTCTAGAATGGCAAGGTTTTACGTGCAGACCGCTTAGAGGGTTTAGGGAAATAATACAATCGCAACGATAATTGTATTATCGTTTAAATTTTACATTAAAAAATTCTTTCAAATTCATGTACTAAAAATTGTTGTTGATTTAATATTTAAGCAATGCAGTATTTATGTATTTCAGGAAATTCATTATATAGTAAAATATAATTTATTGTCATATTTCAATATAGTTAAATTGACAAAGGAATTTTGTGTAATAGATCATAAAGAAATTGTAAATTAAAGATGAACTTCATGGATTAACACAAAGTTCATAAAAGATTATGAAACTATTCATGAAAGAAATATATATACTTTACATACATGATAGCTTATTGTTAATTTTTCACAAAACCGGTTTGTTCATTTTGTAAGAATCTTGACATAAATCGAATAATTTTGAAATTAAAAATTAGATACCGTGTACGCTATTTTACAAAAGTTGATTAATGAATGATGGAAGAAAAATATTCCATGCACAAAATTAATGCTATTTCAACTTCTTCAATCAAATGTAATTTTAAGAATTTTTCTTTTATTTTGCATCATCAACTATTATTTTAAGTGAAACATAAGTGCTCTTCAGAAATCGATTAATTTTATAAACAATTATATTTTATGATAGTAAATTTTACACACAAAATTTGTAAGCATACTAATTTAAAGGTTTGAAAACACCAAACGATACCTTTAAGGAAAATATTTATTTAAAATTTAATTAAAAATCAAATATAAATAAAGTAATAACACATGTTTGTTAATTATAATAACTTAAGTTACCTTTTGGTAATACATTTCGTATTAAATATACAATTGTGTGTATTAAATTTTTACATTACGTTCTATTGTGACGAAAGATTACGAATGCAGTTATATAAGTGATTTAACTTTAAAAAAATGCGGTTTGTAATTTGTGAAGGGAAATTTTAATCTAATAAAAGTTGTACTTAAAGGGAAATTTCAATAATATTAGTATAATTGTTTAACATATTTGATTGACATTGAATCCCCAAGAAATTTTTTACAATAACTAGAAAGCGAAAAAAAAACACCTTTTAGAGAATCTCAAAATCAGTAAAAAAATAATACATGTAAGGGCTTAAGCAACGATATAGATGTTTAAAAGTTCTTTCTTATAAGAATATCCATCAAATTTTAAGTCAGGCGTTCTCAGTTTGTTGATATATCCGTTAGACACATCCCTATTTTGTCGAGTTGTGGGTTTGGATCATAACAGGTTCCTTCTCCTCCTATCACGAAGAAAATATCGTATCATCCTAATTAAGGTAAAATGTTTTTATACATATATATTCTTTAATTTAATTAAAACTCTAATAATGAAATGATTTGCATATACATTTCTGAATAAGTTCAAATAAAACAACATTATACAGAAGATCATTCTCACTTTATGGAAACGATTTTGTAATTCATTTTCTTTTTTGCATTTTGAGATAAAACTTTGACAATTTCAGAATAATCGTCTGTAAATGTCTTCTTTCGATTGGAGTACAAAATAAAAGATTTATTTTGAAATATCTCTTAAAATCTCTCAAATCTTGGCTCTTAAAATTGATAAATAACCCGAAGGTTATGTGATTACACTTTCCGAGGAGAAATATTTGTAAATTATAAAGCGGTTTATAAAAAATCTCCATTATTGCATTTCAAAAAAAGTATTTAAAATGTATTAAATTTGAAAGGGAAGCAACGTGAATGAAAAAGAATCCACGAAACTTTATCCTATGACTGTTCGAATATAAGCAACTAAGAAGAATGATCCAAGAGAAAATTTGCCGAATCAAAGATTCTTGCATCGAAACTAAGAAAGTTTTCCTGCACTGTAAATAAAATCACTTATAAAGATTTAAAGTTAAAAAATTGTTTAAACCTAAAGTACATCTGCTTTTGCCAAAACATATTGCTGAAAGACAAATAGAATGGTAGAAAATTATATGAAAAATACCTTGTTGTTGAAAAATGGTATTTTGAAGCAACATTCGATGAGTCATGAGTATATTAGGGTGGAATGTAAGAACAGAAGATTAACTTTCTATTGCCCAACTGACGGGACTTCGCCATTCTACTGAAAAGTTCCCAAGGGGATTCTCTGACAGTTTCAGGACATTATTGCAAAGGCAATTTTAAAATAAAAAAAAAGTCTCAAGTAAAGCCACAATTAGTTCACTCTGTGTTTTTGTGGCTCTAATGCCACCTGTCTGACTTAGTCAGAATGAGGCTCATGAAATTCATCGTGGCAAGGGGCTAGAAGTACGCCTATCGTTGGCCTAGGCATTGAGCACCATGCAGGTGACAGTACAAATTAGCTAGGCGTAATTCCCTGAAGGGACGTTAGATGGCGACACCACCTATCTCCACCTCCACAATTTTGACATGGAACTGAAGGGAACAGTCCCCTGTACTCGTGATTTAGCCCACAAGACTTTCGAACCCACTGATATAACGAGCACGTACTCCGTGTGTACTCGGAGGGTATTTGGTGGCATCGGGCATCGAACCCAGGACTTCCGGTCTGGAGTCCGATGCTCAAATCTCTAGGATACCCACTCTACTATCAGTATAATGTTTTAGAACCTATATTTGAAAAATAAATCCAGTTTTATATTGAAAGAACATTAATAAAGTTGAGTGGTCAGCGTCGCTAACCACTATACTGGATGGGTGACTTCCTCATTCTACCTTTAATCAGAATTTTGCAAAATGTAGCAATATTTTCTTATGAGAAGTTGATTCATTAAACCAAACTGGTGATATTTTTTCCATAAAATGTTCAGGTATTTTAAAAGTAGTTTTGTGTATTTTTAATTTCTGTTTTTACACTACACATCTAAATTTGAAAACAAAGAAAATATTAAAATTTTATAATGGAATAATAGATTATATATATTTTTTGTTAGTTTTATAAATTATATTCCCCAGAACATTTACAGTCACGAGTGAAAACAAATGAAATAGTTCTTGTATTTCTATTTATTACCCTTGGAACGAATTATATATTTGTATATATTGATTTTATCTGTTAATTCCGTTGAATTTGTGTTATAATAAACTGGTATATAATGTACGGAATATTATGACAATTCTGTGATTTATTTAAATTTGTTCTCTGTGAGATTTAAATTTAATATGGAATATTTAATTATATTCCACAAAAATAATTATCTTTATTTTTTCTAATTTTCCCCCAAATACTCCTGTTTTCACTGATTGCAAAATCTTCACCTTTTTCAACCATTTTCTTTTTCAAATGTAATCTAAGACACACGAGAAGAATTGCTTACGTTTGATGTTCCAAAAGGTAAGAAAATATTCACTAAAAGGTGAGAAAAATTAATTGCTTGAAATTTTGTTGATCACAATTTTTTTCTCGTCTTCATTTTTTTTTAAAAAAAAATGCTTCGTTTTTCTATTACATACGCAAATTAAACGAATCAATACTTCAATGCAAGTGCATTTTGAGATTAAAATAATGTGGTCTATAATGACGTTTAAAATTTCAAATCATAGAACATATCACAACATGACGATAATATCCCAATATTTATAAAAAAAGGGAGCAAATTAATGCAATACCTAAATGGATTAACTATACAAGAAAAAAAAACCCAGAAATATAATTGTAAAAGTCTGGAGGTTTGGTAATTACAATGTAAGTGGAATTCCTTTGCTTTAAAAGCCCGATTAGAAAGTACATAAATGAGAGATATGCTAATTTTATACAGCAAAAACTCATATTAGATCATACAGTGTTTCTCAGTCTCAATATTTTGCAACGATAACAAATTTTTTTCAGAATTCTGGTTATATAAATTTTACGTTAAGTAAACAAAACCTATTCCCCAAGTTTTGGTTTCGCGAAAGTTTAAAATTATTATTTCGAAAAATGTTCACTTTAGAGTAAATATGTATGGGATTTCATAAAACTATTCAAAGATGTATTGAGACTTAAACATACGTTTGGATCTTTTTATGTTGACTATGATGTGTTGAAGTGATATACAGTCAAATATCCATATAACTAGCCTCTATATTGCGAAGTTTTCTAAATAGTGAACTTTTTCCTGGAATCAAGAGCATTTTACGATTTTCTTCGTAAAATAACCTCCCAATGGGGAAGTGCATTTTCTGTATAACGAACTTTTATCTTATGATTCAATTTTTTCTCTCCCTATGTTTGAAGTATTTCTGGACATTTCAAGCTATTCTCTTTTAATACATTTTATTATGGCCATAAAGAGATTTTTGGTGCATTGCAAAGATATGAGGTATATATATATATTATGAAACTATGCATTTTTTCAAAGAAAAACCGACACAATTTAAAAGTTTTTTGGGAGTTTGTTTGATTTTTTTAAATTTTAACGTAGCATTGTTCAGCCACACGAGGGTTTTTTTGGCGACGGACCACGTATTTTGAACCATGGTCGGACGGACGACACCGGAGCGGGCACCCCCCCCTCCTAACTACCACCCCACCAACGGGGAGGACGTTTCAGCTCTCGACAGTTTTTGGGCATCGCTGCCCCACATGGGGGTCTTTTGTGGTACTGGGCCGAACTCGTGACAAGGCAAACCAGATCCATACCCTTTCCCCCTCGGCTACCGCGGCCCAGGTTTTTTTGAGAAAAAATTTGGACAAATGGGTTGTATGTTTAGAATATCTAATTAAAAACAAGTAGGGTTTTAAAAATTTTTTGATGATTTAAAATAGAAAAAATTCCTAAAAATTTATAAATTTTAATATAAAAAATATTTTTCTTAATGTTGAAAATGGATATTCTTTAACCCTATTTTTCTTGTTTCCTTGCTTTTTTTATTCTTTTTTTTGGGGAAAATATATAATAAATAAATCTTAATTTACAAAAAAGGGAAGAATAATTTCTTTTTTTTACATAGTGTTTATGAATTTAAAATTTGTTTATGTGGATTTAAAAATATAAAAATAAGGATACGGCCCCCCTTTGGTGACCCTATATTTGATTGGCGTGAGCTAGAGGTGTAGGGTTTTAAAAGGAATAGACATTTTTAAAATTTTAATATGACCTTTTTTTAAGAATAGAACTTAAATGTCAACAATTTAGAAAAAAAAACGAGAATCTAGAATGAACACACACAAAAAGATAGTTAAAAAGAATCGCGAACTTGGGCCACTTTTTTCTAAATAATTATTCAATCCACCTACTCCCCCCTTTAATAATATTTTAAAATCCTATCAAATAATCAGTCCTATCTTAATCCAACCTAAGATTCGATATCTATATGGAAACGTTCGGCGTGCAATGGTATGCACCTTGTAGTAATAGGTAAATTTTACGAGGACTGTCAATTTATTGATCTCTTTAAAAAATAACTTCCCCCCTATCTCAGATAATGTAATTTCACTATCAGTATAATGTTTTAGGAACCTATATTTGAAAAATTAAATCCAGTTTTAGAGGCCGGTGAACATTAATAGTTAAGGTCAGCGCCGCGCACCACTATACTGGATGGGTGACTCCTCGCCTCTACCTTTACCAGAATCTAAAATGTAGTAATATTTTCTGCAGCGAGAAGTTTATCTTAGCAAAACAACCCCAGTGATATTTTTTCCTATAGAAATGCTCAGGTATTTTAAAAGGAAGCTCTGTGCATTTTTAATTTCTGTTTTATAATTACACATCTAAATTTGAAAACAAAGAAAATATTAAAATTTTATAATGGAATAATAGGATTATATATATTTTTGTTAGTTTTGAGTAAATTATATTCCCTAGAATATTAATAGTCATGAGTGAAAACAAAATGAAATAGTTCTTGTATTTCTATTTATTACCCTTCTTGGAACGAATTATATATTTGTATATATTGATTTTATCTGTTAATTCCAAGTAACTTGAAAGTAATAAACTGTATATAATGTACGGAATATTATGATAATTCTGTGATTTACTTAAAATTTGTTCTGTGAGATTTAAATTCTATATGGAATATTTAATTATATTCCACAAAAATAATTATCTTATTCTTTCTACCTTCCCCTAAAGCAATTTCTGTTTCACTGATTGCAAAATCTTCACCTTTTTAAATCCATTTCCTTTTTCAAAATGTAATCTAAGCATTACTACGGGAAGAATTCGCTTTACGCCTGATGTTCTAAAAAGGTAAGAAAAGATTCACTAAAATGTGAGAAAAATTAATTGCTTGAAATTTTGTTGGAGCTACACCTTTTTCTTTGACTTCATTTTTTGAAAATGCTTGGTTTCTTCTACGCTACACAAATTCAAACGAATCAATACTTCCCAATACAATTGCATTTTGAGATTAAAATAATGTGTGGCTCCTATAATGACGTATAAAATTTCAAATCCTGCGGAAATATACAAGCAACATGACGATAATATCCTAATATTTATAAAAAAAGGAGCAAATTATTGCAATTCAAAATGGATTGTACAAGAAAAAAAAAACTCAGAAATATAATTGTAAAAGTCTGAGTTTTGGGTGTAATTACAAATGTAAGAGAGAGGAATTCCTTTGTTTTAAAAACTAGATTAAAGCATGATTTTTAGCTTTCTTTATATAAGTTTGATCCATAAATTTAGTACATAAATTATATGCTAATTTTATACACCAAAAAACTCTGCATTAGGATCAAGCAGTGTTTCTCAGCCCCCACATTTCCTTTTTGCAATGATAACAAATTTTTCTTTTGTGAAGTCTGGTTACAGCTAAATTTTACGTTAATTAAACATAAAACATATTCCCCATGTTTTGGTTTCAGGAAAAGCTTCTAAAATTATTATTTCAAAATATTTACATTTTGTATATAAAATGTATGGGATTTCAAAGTAAAACTAATCTATAGATGTATTGAGACTTTAAATATACGTTTGGATCTTTTTTATGTTGACTATGATGTGCTGTGCTTTATGGGCATACAGTCAAATATCATCCATATAACGAGCCTTTATATTGCGAAGCTTTATATAGCAAACTTTTCCTCGGAACGTTTTCTTACTTTTTATGATTTTTCCAGCTTCCGCAAGTTTTACCTAAATTTTCCTCCTGCCTAGCGCATTTCTGGACATTTCAAATTATTCTCTTTAATACATTCTCCCTTATTTTGGCCATAAAGAGTTTTGCATAATAAAAGATATGAGGTATATATATATATATATTATGAAACAAAGAAAAAACTTGTGACAAAATTAAATAGATTTCCATGAGAAATGAAATTTTAAGGGATACATGCGGTAAATGTATGTTTAGGAATCTCACTATAAAATAATGTATTGCCTAAAATTACTTATGAAGGATTTTAAAATAGAAAATATCCTTAAAATTCATTAATTTCGATATAAAATTATTTTCTTAATGTTGAAAAGGCTGTATATTCTTCAACCTTCTTTTTTCTTCTTTTCCTTGCAGTCTTTCTATCTTTCTTTATTTTTATGGGTAAGATATATAAAATAAATAAATCTTAATTTAAAAAAAGGTGTGAATAATTACTTTTTTTAATACATAGTGTTTATGAATTTAAAATTTCTTTATGGGGTTTATGAAGTATATTAAAAGAGGAACTTCTATAAAACGAATTTTCCAAATAATGAATTTTTTCCCGGGATTTAGGGATTTCGTTAAATAGAGGCTCAACTGCATATTGAAACTTTTAATTCATGTTTAATGGGAAAGCTTATTACCCTCTAAACTAATAAATGAAGTATTTAGTCAGCTAGAAGCCTTTACGTAGCTTCTTTATAGGTATTGCATGTTAATTTAAGCAATCTTTAAAACAAAATTAAATACCAATTGTATGATCATATAATTATTAGACTCGATTTTTGCTTTTTTATAACTCGTTGTGTCTTATTTTATACATTCGTATTGCGCTTAAAAGCATTTATATATTTCAATGTTTTTGTATCCTGTTCCCCTTCTATATAGAAATCTTATTCCCGAGCTGCTGTTATGTCCAAGAAAGAGTCTACCTGAATTCTTATATCTTTGTCCTTGTGGTAACATATTCTAGTGTAATTATTTAGAGAGTTTCCTTTCACTTAATTATTAAATCTTAAATAACCTCACTGGACTAAAGTTTTTCGATTTTGAACCTGACTTTCTACGGAGGTGACTCTTTTCCTGGAGGTTTGTTTTAGTTCCTATTATTTTATTTATTTTGGGTACCATTTTTATCTCTTGCGACTTGATATTTTGCTCTTTTGGTATATATTTTATTTTTAAACTACAATTCTCCCATTTCCTATTTATCTACCCTTAAATTTATTTGTTCTTTATTTCCCTTAGGGTGAATCTTTTTTATTCTAGGATTAGATATCAATTTAGCTTCGACTGTATATAAGTTTGTACAACTATCTGGGAAAACCTTGGAGACCTTAAGTTGGGTCTCCGTAGCTGATTAATCTTTGTCCCAAATTGCAGTCCCATGAGGTGTCAAACTCATTTTTCAATGCCTTGATTCCAGTAAAAAAAAAATTAAAGCTAAAAATTCGCATTTCAAAATCACGAGAATATTTTCACTTAGAAGTAATTTTTTTGTAAAGTACAAAAATGGAATTCAAAATGAAAGTAGTGCTTACAAAGATACAGTTATTTTGTATCAATTGTGGAAGTGACGTGATGGGGCTGTACGCAGAAAATTCTTGGAATAGCTACTCGTTTTTTTCGCACCATTCATTGTTTACCAAATAGTGTGTTTTAACCAATCGAGAATGCAAAGAAATTCCATTATAGTGAAAAATCACTAATGTTTGAGAAATTCAATGTGGTGATAAATTGTTGATTTATTTAGTGGAGGGGGAAGAAAGCAGATTGCCATAAAGTGTAATGAGAGTTGTATAAATAACTTGAAGACAGGTTACAAAGTGATCAGTTTCTTCTTAACACATTAAACTTTTCAAAATGCTCTTTTTCCAAATTGATTTAACTTGAAAGTAGTTAAAATAAAAAAGTACCACCGTATGACGAATTTGATGTAGCAAATCTCCGAGAAGCTTGGGATAGGACAGGTTCAAGTCTAGATTTCTGGAAATTTTATTATAACCGCTAGCGTTTTGTAAAGCTTTTTAATGACACCTAACACATAAACTTAAGGATTCGGCAAAATTAAAGAAAAAGTAAGAAGGCAAATTGAGATCAATAGTTGTCTATTGCATGAAGGACTGACAACAGTACAACAATTTCTTGTATGTTTCATCAACTTCATGAGGAGAAAATATTCCTTGTTTAAAGCTCTTACGAGAAAGAAAGACAACAGAAATTGCATCTAAACCACTTAACCACTTAGCCATTACTTTTTCCTGTCAGATTTTTTTATAAACGTTTTTAAAATGAAATCAATCATATAAACTCATATCAGCAGTTAGAAATGTTATAAATATTGAATTTAAAGAAGTATGCTAGTTTTTATTTTCATTGAAAAAACATACTTAAAAATGGCTTTTTTCCGAAACAATAAGCAAACTGAAAAGAACACTTAACTAAAATGCATGTTAGATTTAAAAAGATAGTATTGTACTTACAATTATATAATTATTCTCGTAAATTCTGTTTTTGTGTGGTAAATTTGAATACAAATACACACGCATAGTCCACGATCGCAATCGGGACAAAAATATCGTGTTTCTTTTCTCACCAGTCTTTCGAAATCGTTTCTTTTCGAACAATACACAAAATATTGACTTGTTGGTCTCAATTTTTTGTTGGCGGGAGAAATCACTTCTACAAAGTTTTTTGGTCAATTGTAAGGGACTGGGCAAAATTCCTGTGGGCGCATTTTTTTTTTCTCATTTACCACCCCATGTCTTTTAATAAGGCGATTTATAATAGCAAGCCTGAAATTCAAATGAGATAATTTTTCTCCTAGTTTCTTATATAAAACGCAAGCATTCCACAATGATGTATCTAAAAGATGAAATAATATTTTTTTGCATTATTTATTTTCTTTTATTTTGTTATTGGATAATTTGTGAGATGCTGATTCATTCTATCTACGCCACAAGAGAATTCCGATAACAAACTTTCATTACTTCTAGAATCATTTACAGAAGTTTTAGAGTCACTGCCTGAGTCAATATCAGAATAATTTTCTGTTATGAGCTTCTCATAATCACTCATTTTTCTTCCGTTTTAATCTCCCAATTTAAAAGAAATAGGGTTCGGAGTTTGCGGTACACCGATCTTGTAAAAGGAAAATCCCCGACTTACCTAACCTAAAAAAATACAGTAAAACCTAACCTTGAAAATGGTTGACATTTTTTTGTAATTCTAACTTTACTCTTCTATTAAAGACATTTGTTTGAAACACTGCACACTAAACAAGCAAAAAATGTAGACAAATCAGAGGATTAGAGTTGGAAAACTTTGACTTTTGCCGAGCATCACTCGGGCAAATCAGGGAAGCTCCATTTCAAATGCCCAAGCGGCATTCAGGCAAAACTGGAAAGTAGCTAAATGCACCTGAGAATGCAATCAGTAAGATGGATAAAACATCGATAGTGGAGCCGCAATCAGTAGAAGAAGGATCGTTATGTCATAAGAGTCCGGATTTATATTACATATGTTCAAGTTTTTCTGTTTATCTAGAAGGATTAAGATAAACTTTTGAGAAGAGCTGACATGCATTGTTCTCAAAGTATTTGGTGGAGGCTTTGTGACTGTTTTGATTAATCGAGACTAGTTCTTGAAATTTTGTGTATTTTTTTTTTTTCTTTAGGGATACCATGGGAGCTGATTTTATTTTTGTAGTCGATATTGGTAGTCCGCATAAGGCTCGTTTGGTCGATGAATTAGTGGAAAGTGAATTTAAAGTACGGTAGCATTAACCATCCAAATCTCCATATTTTATTAGTATAATGTATTTGTGGATGAGCTTAGGAATGAAATTTTGATTTAGCTTCGGTTTGAAAAGAATTCAGTACTTAAAAATTAGAGTCTAATGAAAAGTATTGTTTTTAATGTAATTTCAGTTAATGAAAGCCTTACAACAGTTAAAATCGACTACATTTCATATTAACCATTTTTGTGCTCTATCCTGTAAACTTTGCTTAGAATTGCCTTCGTCAATGAGCTTAAACTAGATAGTGCATAGGCACGTAACAGCTTTTTCCTTCTTTCGGTTTATTTTATTTATTATTATTATTGTTATTATTATTTTTTTGGTATTAAATTCTTATGCAAAGTCCTGATTTTTTGAAAACCTGTTAATTATATGTGGAGGTAAATAACCGAAACAAAATCTCTGTAAATTTTGAAAGATTTTGTAACATATATTATTATTTATGTGAGCTACTACAGTTAACTATTTTAAATAAGTAACAAATGGTAATAAGCAATGGAAATATTACCTTTACTTTATTCTCAGAACAAAGGGAAATTTACAATACATTTATTCGTATTGAAAATATATATATTAGTTATTTTAAATAATTCTTAATTATTTCGATTTCTATGTATATTAAATTAACAATACTCTCATAGTTCTTGTGATGCAAGTTTACTTTCATTTTTTTTTTTACCTAGCTCCAAAAATTATGAAAGAAATGTTTTATTTTAAAGTAAGTAAATCATTTCGTCTGAATGACTGATTTATTTCAAATAAATCTTAAATGAATTAGATCAGTGAGTGCATCTCAAACTTTTAATACTTGCGACTCAATATTCAATCACAATTTTCATCGTGCCCCCTGCATGCAATAACAATGTATTGAATTCAATAATACGATGCTTTCAGGCTAAAGCTACAATACAACTTTAACCTCTCCGCCATCGGCGTATATAAACGACTTTCTCAGCCAGTGCGTAAATTTCCCGGTCGTATATATACGTCTTCTCCAAATACGATATTTTCTGTTCTCTGATATCCATAAAATTATTCAGAAGGCTTTGGAATGTAATAAATGGACCAAGAGAGTGATTATGAAGGATTCACTTATTTCAAAGGATTTCCTTATTTATTCTATCTTTCCCCCATGTATCACATATGCTCGCCTACGTGAAAAATGGAAGCGAAGCGAATTGGAAGCATTGGGAAGCGAATTACAAAAAAATTTAATCGGCATTTAAGTGATTAATTATTAACCGTACAAATTATCAAGATAAGTGTTGATTTTCGTATATAGTTTTATATATATTAAGCCCACGGGGTCACTGGTAATTAGTAAACTTGTGCTTAACTTAGTATAGTTAAATTAATTATAAAATACACTGTGCAGTACTTGTACTTTTATAAGTGTATTATATCAGTGTAAATGTGTATTTTATTTTTCATTGTGCCGGAATTTATTCTGTTTGCTTATATTCAGCAAATAAATAATTTTTTAAAATAATCTTTTGTTTTCGATTTTTCAATAGGCTTGCGCTCCCCCCTTCTTCCTGGGGTTATCACGCCTTCTAGGGGGCGCACCCCAGAGTTTGAGAAGCACTGAATTAGATAAACAACAAAGATTGCATTGTTAAGTTCAAATCATTCAATGGAAGATTAAGTAAAATCTCTTGGGGCACCTAATGTGTTTTAAGATTCACTAAGTGGCTAACAACATTTTACTATTAGTTTTGAAGATATCATCTTGGATTTTTTATAATCCATAATTAAAATTAATTCAACTATCAGTTTTATGAGAAAAGTTAAAATTAACTGAAATAAAAGAATGACATATTTTTTTATATATTCTTTTGCAAGATTTATTTTTTTCAAAATTAAGTAATCCAAATTAAATAAGCAACAACCAATTTTAAACATTGATTAATAGTTATCAGAATAGCAAACTCTCTCCCAAATATAAATTCATTTATACTAAATAATGATACTATTTTAAAATACCGATGAAAAATCCTTCTAATAAGAATTTAGCACATTTAATCCCACAAGTCAATTGTCAGAGGATTTCGGAAACAAATATCCTGGTCTTAACGAATAACAATTCGGGCACATTGTATGAAAAATCACGTTCTCTAATACTGAGTTCTATCTTTCTTTGCAAACGAAGTGTAAGGTGCAGTGATAGAAGGTCAGTGCTCTGAGCCAATTAGCCCTTCAGCTAATCGAAGTCAACGAGCTTCATTCGACGCCTCATATATTTTCTCACATATTAGAGGGGCGACTGGGGATCAGGACGTCAACAGAGAGGTAACAAATTGTCTTGACGCATCACTAGTTTGTTGCCGAAGTAACATTTATCATTGTCAACAGTATTCGCTTATCGAACTGTAGTATTTGGATTTCGTCTAGTGGTTGTTTGTATAATTCTGAAATGTAAAAGATTTGTAAGATCTGTATGTCATTAAAGTTGTAATGTGAAATATATAAAATCACCCTTTCTATTATAAATAAGATGTGTGTGTATTTAAGTTTTAAATTAACTTGCTGCTTTTTTAAGAGAACACAGTACGATTAAATTGACAAAAATCAGTAACAAATTCAAAGTTTTTTTTTTTTTAGCTTAAATTATTTTTAATATAATTTTGTATCATCTCACAAAATTTTAAAACTTTTTGTTAAAATCTTCAGAATTTTAATAACTTTCATGTTCGTTTTTATTTACATCAAAACGGTAAGTAAAAACTTGAAATTGATTTATCTCAATACAAAAATAAAGCGTTTGTCTTCATTTAAAATACATAGACATTATTGACTATTGTGCCAAACGCATTGATCTTTTTTAACCTATTTCTATTAGTACATGTAACAAAATCTTACTATACGTTTTTTAATCATATTGATAACATTTTTGTTTTTTTAAAAAAATAATAGAATTTATAGTGTACTCGTTTCTTAAGGAATTTTCAATAAGCTTTCAGAAAAAAAGTAATTTACGAATATCAATCATACTAGCAGAAAAATCCATACTAACTTTTCTTATTCATATCTTGACGTATTTGTAAATCAAGTTCCATGCGTGTAAGTTAGTTATTGTAGGAGGATTAGCATTTTAAAATCCCTTCAGAAATTTTAGAACTTTTGATTAAAAAATTAAATGGTTAGTCTTTTGTAGTATTTTGAGGACACACACACATTTTTTACATGATCCATATACATAGATTACAAGCAAAAATAATGTAGAAATCATTAAATCAAAATTTTAACCCTTTGACGGTTAGGGAAATGAGCATTTTTTGTTTTCTTACTTCGTGCAGTTTTACGAGTAAGCAGTAGTCGCAAGTGGCAGCTGTCCCCCCCCCGCCGTTCTGCCGAAAATATAACCCTTCTCTGGCCATTCTGTAGATAGCTTGCCTCAAACTTTTTAAAAAAATTTTCTTGAAGTATTTGTAGTACATAATATTCAGGTTTTAAGTACTTTAAAATAATAAATGATTATTATTAAATAGTACATTATAAATGATTATAATCAATTATATAAATAATAATAGTTAATTATAAATATAAATCAAATGTTAAATTGAAAGGACTAAATAAATACGTCTTGAATCGTCTTCTGAGCTTGATATACTGTGAGCAAAGTCCTCAACAGACTCAAAACTTGATAAGTTTTTCTGTATCCCAATCATAATTATCTAACTTTTGCTTTTGAGCCATTTTACTTTATAAACACCCTGAAAAACGCCCCAAAATACGCTAAAAGGAGTAAGTTGAAAAAAAAAGTTCCCCCTTCATTATGAGAAGAAATTCATGGATCCCGTACTGCCATCTGTAGACCATAAAACTAACTAAATTTTGTCAGTAGGATTCATTTGTAACATAATCAATGCAGAATAATAATGGCGACCGAGCTTAGCTCGTCCACGCGCATTGGGAAAAATTTTGCTACGCGAGTAGCGCTCGTTTCTAACCGTTTCGGTCGAAATCTTGCTCTCGAGCGGAACTCTTTTGCGCGCATTATAAAGCACGATTCGATTGCGAGCTGAATTCGTTCATAACCATCAAAGGGTTAATTATGAATCGTATCTTTTCCTTTAAATATAATTTTTTTAGAACAGTGTATATGTAAGAGGTAATACATCCAAATAGTTAGATACATTTTAAAATTCCAATACATCGAAAACCTTGCAATTTATCTATTCATTTAGCTGTATGAAACTAGTTTAAAATCCAACTCAAGTGAGCCACTAACAAAATATGAGAAATTGGTTCATAATTATTAGAAGTTCAATTTAAAATAATAACATAATGTCGGGCTTAACTCAGGCTATATTTTATGTTTTTTTAATTTCACAAATGTGGAATTTTTAAAATTTTTTTTCTAAAAGATCGATTTTTACTTAAAACAAGTTTAGAATTTGATATAATTTAGAAGTGTAAATCTCTTTCACAATGATCAATAAAATTTTAAAATATAAGTGAGATAGTTAAATTGAAACTGCCATCTAATACAAATAGTCTGTGCACAATGGCGTAATGGATAATACTAGACCTTAAATACTAACAATGCTTTTTTTATCTTTTTAAATGATGTAAATAATAATTTTCCAGTAATTTTCAAATCAATTTATTATTTGAATTTTAAGAATGTATTCATTTTTCATGTATAAAAAATTAATATTTAGTTTTAATAATCACATAATATAGTTTTCTTTTAGAGTTAATAATTTACGAAAACCTTAAAATATAGGAAAATCCTATCTGTTTATTAAACAGTACTATTTCCTTTAAATTTTTCTTATACAAGGAATGTGAAGTAAATTTTATTATTTTTTTAGTTCTTTCTTCACAGTTATATATATTTAATCGAAAAATCCACATCCAGATAAATCGTCGTTTCATATAACGGTAGAATTTTCGATTCATTATTTAACGAAATTGATATAAATTAATATTTTTTAAAAATTTAAAAAGTTATATTGCGTTTTATTATTTATTACTAAATTATTTATTTAATAATAAATTGGTACATTGTCTGTTTTCTTGAGAACAAAACTGGATTAGCTTTGTAAATTTTTAATCGAAAATAGAAATTTGAAAAAAAAAAATCTTATCCTCTGTGAAAAAAGGGAGTTTAATACTTGAAAAAACCCATACAACGCTTGGCTGGACGGAGGGAAAAAATTAAGAGAAGTGGAAAAATTTCTGAAAAGGGGTTTTATGTGACATAAATATAGAAATCACTCACATCGCTTAGTAACACACACACACAGAAACACTGGTGTCCTGAGAAAAAGGGAAAATTTCCATGGGGATAAAATTGTACCCACGGAAAAAGCCCTTGCAACGCCGAGCCAAGTGGCGAGAAAACAGACCCGCCCGGCAGGACAAAGATGTGGAAGAAACTTCGAAAAAGAGTATTTTAATGACATTTATATAGAAATCGCAGAAGTGCTGATACTGAAAGGGAAGGGGAATCTTCCAAGGCGTTAGGCTATACACTTGAAGAAGCCCGTACAATGCCGAGCCATCCGGCTGGTATATATATATATATATTTCAGCGCAATAATTTACAATGCAAAATGCTTTAATTATTTTTAATCAATCATAGAAGCGAAAGCAACACTATTTCTAAAATTCTATTATGAATATATGGCATTTATTAAAGTTTTCTGATCAGTTTAATCAAAATTCGTTAAATTATAAATTTTAATTACCTATAGAAAAAAGAGCATAAAAGATTTAAATTTTATTAAGTATAGAATAAAATTATATTAAAATTCTAATATACTTATCTTTACCTTTTAATTAACTTTTAATGTATGCTCTTTTAACAGCATGAATATTTGTAATGTCTTTTTCATTGTCTAGAATCTGAATTACCGATCTAGTTGCAAGTTAAATCAAAATTAAATAAATACACGAACAAAACTAAATCCCTAAGGATGTTCTGAGCATTTTTTGTCTAGTCTAGACTTTAGTAAATACTAAAATTTGAAGAAAAATCAACTATCACATATGTTAGACGCATCACAGTTTTTTGGTGTTTAGCAAGCGTTTTTAATTTTTAGTAGTTTTTTTAATATATTTTAAATAATCTTCTACGTAAAAGAATTTTTTTAATTATCCGAAAATAAATATTTTGAAATGGTTTTTACTGTCAGGATATTGTTTTATGGTTAATACTTTATTAATTTATATATCCTAGTTCGGTTTTTCAATTAAATTCAAATTAGATTAGAACTATAGGGTACAAATGGTGGTATAGTAAAATTCCAACACTGATTAAAAGCTTTGTCTAAGATTTTTTTATAAATTATAGTTTTGTAGTTGTTATATATATATTACAGTTGAACTTACATATCACGAACCTCTACATTGCTAACTTTTCTCTATACCGAACTTTTTCCTGGAACTAAGAACATTTTAAGATTTTTTTTTCCTAAAATAACCTCCCAAAAGCGAAGTGCAATTTTTATATAATGAACATTTTCTTGTGGTTCAATTCTTGTTTTCCCAATTTGAAAAATATTTCTAGACAATTAAAGTTATGTTTCTTTTTGCACATTTTATGGTGGTCATAAATTTTTAACTGGTTTTATTAGGTGCCTAATTCACTGAAAGCAATAGAATTCTGGGCCTTTCATCCAAGAAATGCAACCTTTAACCCCCATTGTTCATTTCACCCAAAACAACTTCGATTTCCCTTTAAACATCAGTAGAGTTATTTCATGTCCCCGTGTCCTTGAAATAGTATCAGTTCATTTGTAGTGTTGATCATTCGCACTAGAAACTTCGTTCTTTGTAGCTTGAAAACGTCAAAACGCAAGTGCATGAGTATCAAACGAAACAATTTAATTCTTCAAGAAGTAGATAAAGGCGTGAAGAAAAATGCTATTGCTTTAAAATTTGGTGTTCCTCCAAAAAATTATGAACTATTTTAAAAAATTGAGTTACGTTACGAAATTATGATTCATCGAATTCTTGTTCAAAACATTTAAGAAGATCTGTCGTTTGAAGATGTCGACGAGGCAGTTTTGAAATTGATACACACAATGCGAGAAAAAATTTTGCGATCTTTCGTAATAGAGAAAGCTCTTCAATATGCGAAGACACGGGGATACGACTAATCTCTAGGTAGCAATGGATGGCTAGAAAAATTAAAGAATATACACGGAAAAATACTCCTGAAAGGATTTTTGGTGTACTGCAGATATATGAGGTGTATTACGAAACAAAAGCATTTTTTCAAACAAAAAAACTCAAAAAAAATAACAGATTTTGTCAGTAATTAAATTTAAGGATACATTTTTAGAATTTTTAGCTATTAAATAATGTATTCTAAAAATTACTTGTATGCTTTAAATTAGAAAATGTCCTTAAAATTCAGTAATTTTAATATAAAATTATTTTCTTAATGTTGAAATTACAGTACATTCTTATTCATCGACATTTTTTTCCTTCTTTTCCTTGCAGTTTTCTTTTTTTTTCAGGATAAGATATACAAAGTAAATAGATATTAATTTACAAAAAATGTGAATAGTTCCCTTTTTTAATATATGGTGTTTATGAGTTTAAAATTTGTTTTATGTGGTTTATAAAGTATATTGAAAGATGAACCTCTATGAAACGAACTTTTTATTGATTTAGTGACTTTGTTAAATAGGGGTCTAACTGTATATATGTATATATATATATAAATGTTAAAATGTATGTTATATGATCTGTATTCAGAAATATCTGATTTTTCCCACTTTAAATTATTTCCATATTACTATCAAATTAAAACACGACACAGTTTCCATATCATCTGTTGATGTAAGTTCTGTGTAAGGTATTAACATTTCTATAATTTCAGCTAAAATAAACATAATAAAAAGAAAGGCACAAGATTATTTTATATTCAAAACAAAGGCTCTGGAAACAAAAGAATGAAAAAATAATTGTCGGAAATTTAAATATTATTTTAATCATTACATTTATAAAAGTAATTCTTGCATATAAATGATAATATAAAATATCTCATATTTGTCTGAGAGATAATTTGATGCCTGAAATGTTTAGATCTTTGTGCCTCAGTTCACTTAGTCTATTTTTCTGTCTACTGCCAAAAACTATTCTGAAGACTTCTTTTGGAATATTGGTCAGCTTTACTTTCATGTTGTTCATTATCTCATTTTTACTTTTAAAACTTTTTACTTTCAATAACTTCGACAAATTTTGAAAGCAACGAGGTATCGCAAGGAATCAGGTCTAGAAAGATTGAAGTTGGGGACGAAGAGAATTCCATATTTTGCAAAGGGGAAGTCTGAATCAACGAAGAGTTAAACAAAACCCGCAAAAAATGAGTTTTTTAATCATGGATATTCAAACTTCACACTTAGAGTAACATAGTTTCTTAAATTTTAAATTTTTCGAGCAAAAGGAAACGTTGAGTCAAATTGAATTGAATCAATAATTAGTTTTAATTATTTAATTTTACGAGGAGTTAGTTGTATTTGCTAGTTTCAAAATTCAACTGTTTCACGTGGTAAATAATTGGAATTATTAATGAAATTTGTTCTTTAAAAAATTAGTTTTAAACAATTATTCTTTATTAATTAAAATTCGATTGCTGTATTGTCATCAGAAAAAATAGTATATAAAACAACTATAGCTGAATGGAGTGCTTTAAAATGTGAGAACACATTTAAAGTTTGACCCATGTCGTCAAAAATAATGCCAATTCGTCTGTATATTTAAAATTCTTTAAATAATTAGAATCAATCTAATATTTTTTATTAATTGTCATTTAGATTATTGTTCCTTCATCCAAAACAATCGTACATAGAAAATTTCAGCTTAGTTGTGCTCTTTAAAATGTAATAAAAAAACATGGACATTAGGATCTAGACCAAGTTATTAAGTGAGTAGTAGAAAACTGACTAAAACAACAAATTTTTAGGCCTATTGATGTAAAATATGCATTGCAATAAAAGAAACAAAATAAGAGGTTTCGGAAGTAAAAATGCAATAAAGCAAATCGCGAAGCATTCTTGTTTCATAAGCATAACTGTTTATACAAATGTCATTTTTTATGTATGTCTATTCAAATGCTATTTATTCTAATTGCTTTGCACAATTATGATCAACATAAATTTAACGAAGTAAAATGTTTAAAAGAATCCGGATGAGGGGCGTAGTTAGTAGGCGCTGTTCTTGTATGCCCATGTTTTTAGGTTCCCAAGTCGTTATATTTTCATAGTGAAAAAATGACAGAATCCATGTCGTTTGATAAAACGAAATGTTAAAGATTCCTAGAGTGCCTTGTTTGGCTTGGGATTTTGGCAAAATTAAATTTCTAGTACAATTTTTCACTCATCACTAAAAAGTGATCCGGGAGAATGTACTACGTCAACAAAAGTAATTACCTATCTACAGCCCCATTTGAAATGGAAAAATAACTATGACTCATTCATTTAATTTTGTGGGCACCATTTTAAAATGTTTTACTAATCAGGACGATGTCTAGTATACAAATGAGTAATAATACAAAATTAAAAAAATAATACATAAAAAAAAACTGAATAACATTTTTAAATATAATTATTTTCATAGGTTAAAAGAATGATAATATCTTACATTCTCTTATACTATTTCATTTAATTGTACTCGCACCAATTTAAAATATTTTACTGATTTAGGATGACGTCGAACGTGTTAATGAGTGATAATACTAAATTTTTAAATAAAATAATGATCTGAATTATATTCTTTAATATAATTATTTTCATTAGTAAAAAGAATAATGTTACTTACATTCTCTTATGTTATTTTTGCTTTTTCTGTTTTATGTAGAAATATTCCTCTCTATCCCTTTAAAAAAGTTCCAAACAAGAATTACAAAAATAAGATTGTACTTTTGATATATCTCTCTAGTGATGCAAATATAAAACTAATATACTTAACAAAGCATCGATTTCTTAAGTAGATAATTTAAAATTCGTAACATATTTTGCTTCTTAATGCCAAGAAATTTCAAAACAATTTTTATCTACATCAAAGAAAACGAAGCAGTTCAACTAAAAAAAAAAGAAAGAGATAGAAGTATGTGGTTGTAAATCCATTTTTAAATGCTTTCTAAAAGGTTTGTCTTAACTAGTAATGGTTATAACTAAAATGTTATATTTAAATCGGAGAGCTAGATAATCGGATTATAAAATATAAAATTTTACCAGATGTTTTAAAAATGAAATATAATTAAAGGAACAAAATAATGCGAAATTTGATCATAAGTTGAGATCAGAATATTGCACATTGAAGGTAATAATTAATAAGGAGAAACGGAAAAAGAAGTTAATTTTTATTTGTGAGTTATCTAAATAAAAAAAATCCTTATAATTCTACAATAGCTTGTTTTGTCGTTAGTGATGACTTATGTGAAAAATATATTAGAAGAATTATTAATCATTAAATTAAATAAAATATTATATAAATTCAGTAAGTGATTTAAATGTGCATTGCAGAGTTAATATTACAAAACGCATTTCGTTGTTCCAATGTGATAATTACCCTATATTCAAATAATTTTCAGGTATACAATATCCTTGAGATATTTTTGTTTTTCCCAACTGTATCGGCTGTCCCCAAAACAGTGCCCAAACTCTTCACACTCAGATTGTGACGGATTCAAGCGTCTTTTCTTTAACATGACCTCTGGGTTCTTTGGGGGCCAAGATTAGCTGCAACTCTTTTCCAACCAAAACCGAAGAAGCGAAACGGGAAAATGAAATGCAAATAAGATAGCTTTTAAATAACAGAAGTTTCAGTAAGTCGAATGGCAATTTGGGGAATGCTATGTGCGAAAGTGATACAAGCGTGAATTGACATTCAGTTGAAGTTACCTTGAAGATTAAGCCATTAGGTCAAGGTTCATACCATTGCACGCGCGCCCAGACGCCTCTTCATAAGATTGAAGCTAAGATTGGATTAAGGTAGGATTGACTATTTGATATTAAGACTTGTAATATTATTAGAAGTGAGATTAAGCGGATTAAATATTGATAGTGGTCCTAGTTACGCGATTCGGTTTAACTATTACTGTGTGTATGTTCGTCACAGATTCTCTCTTAACTATAATCATCTAAATTCTTATACCTTTAAGTTACATTCTTAATAAAGTCATATTAAGAATTTAAAAATGTCTATTCCTTTTGTAAATCCTACACCTCTAGCTCACGTGGATAACCAGAGAAACGGTCACCTTAGGGGGGCGGTTTCACAAGATTCCTCATTTAGACTACATAAAAAATGTTTAGATAACTATACCTGAACGATTCATAGTTTCTGAAAAATAATTTCAAAAACAAAGCATGGCGTCATAACCGGTGAAACGAAAAACACCTTATTGGGACATATAAGCAACAGTAATTGCAAATATTTAAAAGGGCAGATGTTCAAAGCGTCCGCCGTGCATATTGAGACAGGCTTGAGAGCGCAGGGAATGGAGGAGTTCAGGTGTTGCAGTACTGCGGTGTCCACCAAAGTACAAGCAACATGCAGACACGCAACGAGGTCCATTTGTGAAGTAGCTACGTTTCGATGCACCAATTCTGTGAGAATATCCCAAAAGAAAAACAAACGGTGTGAGTTCTGGCGAACAGAATGTCTATAAAACTGGACTCCCTCCCCCTCAAATCCAATGGTCGGGGTATGCTTTTTGCAGCCAGCCATGCACCCCAGCCTCATTATGAATCATCATGCATCGACATTCATACCTCATCTCTTACCGTAATTTTCTCGTAAACTGGAATTCGTACAGTTACAGCTCTTTGGGCATTTTTTATGGATATTGAACGCGGAATCTGGCTGTGAAGAATTTAGGTGCTATTTTTGGGACAATCTATATATAAGGTCATAATTTAAATTAAACACATTTTTAGCACTATTTTTATTTAAATGTTGATAAAACTTATACCCACACAAAGCACATAAATGTAATCTATGTACACATATATACTATGAATTATGCGTAATTACTTGTAGTTCTGTACTGTATACACTACTTCGATTCTGAGTGAAGTCTGACCTTATATACATTTTTAGCAATTTTTCTTCATGAAGTACTTTTATTTATTTATATTCTGTGGTAATAAGAGCAAATAGTGTCAGTTTGTATTGACTGAAAATTGTATGCAAGAACACAAAAGAAAAAAAAATATATAATTCATGCATGCATACAATTATTGATCTTCCACAGTCAAATTCATGGTTAGGTTTATCCGTATAGTATACTTTATATTGAATTTTAATTCACACTATTTTGCAAAAAAATTGAAATTAATTTTTTTCTATTGGTGTATTATATTTCTAATACTTATAAAATATAAAACGTGTAGTAAGCAAAAATAAATTGTTCCGAAACTTTGGGCAATTTTTTAGTTTTCTGCTGGTATACAATGTATTTCTATACAAATTCTTCTGGAAAGATCTATCGTGTCAAAATATAACTGTATGCATGTAATTTGAATAGTACTGTTAAAACAGACTGCGAAAAACTTAGTAAAGATGTATGTGATATACACTAAAACTGAGAGAGTATTATGTTGAATATAAAGTAGTATTAAAAATATCATATCCCAGATATTTTTTGTATTAAAAAAGGGTGAATTTTACAATATTGGATGATAAGAAAAATGAACATTAAAAAATGAAAAAAAAAATGTTAGTTGTAAGAATTATTACTGGAAAGTTTCGCATCTTTTATTAGGTTGGGGAAAAAGAAATCCATTAGTTTTGCTTAACTAAGATTTTATTTAAAACGCTTCCGATTGTCCAATTTAGATCAAATATGCACCGTTTCGTTGTATAATGTGTTGCCATTTTAAAGGTAGCTTTATAATGCCTGTCTCATAGATGTCTTGGCCCTTATTGGCGAAAATATATAGTAATCGATTTTCACAATCTTATTATGATCCCAGTATCTTAACACTCAGGAAGTTTTGTAATTCGAGAAAAATATGGTAATAGCTTTGTGCCAGGTCCAGACTATATGGTGGATTCATTAAAAAACTTCTCAACCAAGCTCCCAAAGGTTCGGGCGAGTCACTACATGGGGACCAGGGTCCTGATGGAACACAACTCCTCTTCTGTTGGCCATTTCTGATCAATCGCTAATTTCAAACGGTCCAGTTATTGACAGTAGAGGTCTGGATTTAATGTTTGGCCATGCGGAAGCAACTCCGAATAAATTATTCCTTTCCAGTCCCACCAAATACACAGTAGAATCTTCATGGCCGTTAGTCCTGGTTTGGCCACCGTTTGAGCTGCTTCCCCGCACTTTGGCCACGATCGTTTTTGCACAATATTGTAGTATGTGACCCATTTCTCATCCCCAGTCACCATCCGTTTAAGAAACGTGTACACTTCATTCCGTTTGGCCAAAGGCGTCGCAGATGGAAATTCAAGCCATCATATTTTTTTGGGGTTTTTGGGTGGCACCCCAAAAATGGAGCCTTTTTTAATCCCAAATTTCCGAAATGACTTAAAACTGTTTTATTGTCAATCTTTAGCTCCTGGGCGATGCTACAAGTCTAACATGCCGGTCAACTTCAATTATTTCTGTGATTTTATCAACATTTTCGACGATGGGCCTGCCTGTGCGAGGTGCATCTTTAACATCAAACATACCAGAACGGAATCGACGAAACCAAAATTGCACATAATTAGCTATTACAGTATCGGCACCATATACACCATTCGCAATTTTAACCACCTGACTTGCAGTTTCGCCTTTATCAAAGAAAAACTGTAAAAAGAACCGAATGTTCTCTTTGTTGACTTTCATTTTCAACATCTTGTAACTCACAACTGAATGGACCAAAAAAAAAAAAAAAATCTTTTTTAGTGTGAAATGTCATCTTGATAACGAGCATAAATATGAAATTGTTTGATTGATTCTTCACGAGACATCGACACTACAGCCATCTATCGAAAAAATAATGAATTTCTTTTTCCGCAACGTAATATATTTTATGCTACAAGATATCTTTAAATATTTTGTTTAACCTGTTGACTAAATACATTCGAATACAATATTTCACGAAAATTATTACTTTATTTTTAGAAGTGTGAAATCTTCTCAGTTTCATGTTTTTGAAACCTAAAGGCGAGTGAGCGGTCAAGCAACAACAATAACCTGTATATTATGTATATATATATGTACTTTCTTAAAAAAACGTTTTATTTTTAGAACTAATTATTTTGATTATGTGTTATATATTATTATTTATTATTTATCAATTTTTTAATAGTGTTGAATAACAATAACAATACAAAATTCACGTTTCTAAAGAAAAAAACATCTGCTTCCTCTAATAAGCGATTTTTAAAAAGAACAACATTAATTTGAGGAAACGAAAGGTTAACTCTGGGGGAAGATTCTATCGGCAAAATCTCAACGGCGTAAGGCAGGGTTCTCAAACTGCGGGGTGTGCCTTCCTAGGGGCGTTGATAAATCTAAAGGGGTGCGATCGTAGAAATTCCAAAACAAAAAATATTAATTTTTTATTTACTGAAAGTGAACAAACAAAATGCATTCTGACATAATAAAAAATAAGATACGCATTTAAACTAATATAATACACTTATAAATGCATCAGTACTACCATTGTCTTTTGATAATTAATTTAACGATAAAAGGCAGATAAAAGGGTTCATTGGGATCGAGACTTGGTGTAATGTAGTACTCTTTAGGGGCACCCAATTAATCATCGAATGTATTCGGAGAAATAGCCTTCGAAATTCATGCTTTGCTTTTTTACGATTAATTTTAATTTTTCCGCAGCGAGTTCGTAGCTTGATTGGTAAGTCGTCTGCTTTTGCTGGAGGTCAGGTTCGATTCCCCCCGATCAACTTTTTTTTTTCAAGTCATTTAATTATTTTTAAATTAAATAAATTTATTTATGAAAGGTTTATTAAATATTAAATGATATTTTTGTAATTATTTTGTATTTTATAAAATAAAAAAATTTCTTTGATTATATAAATAATTTTATTAAATTTTATAAATATATTTTTTATTAATAAATAATATTTATAATAAAATATATAATAAATATTAAATGATATTTTACAAAAAAAAATTAGTTGCAAATAGTTTTATAATGTGAAATACAATATACTATAAATAAAATATTACATATAATATAAAATAATTTATAAAAAAAATTTTTATTATTAAAAATTATTTTTAAAATTTAAAATAAAAAAAAAAATATGTCTTTTTTTTTGTTATTAAATTAATTATTTACAATTTTATAAAATGTTTAATAAGTCCTTTTCAAATAAATTTATTTAATTTTAAAAAAACTTTTTTAAAAATTTTTTAAAAAAATAATTTTAATATATTTATTTTTAAAAAATTTTAATAAATTAATAATAAAATTTTTATAATAAATTAATAAAAAAAACAATAATAAATCATAATTTTAATAATAAACAATAATTTTAATAATAAAGAATAATATTTTTAATAATAAAGTAATAATAATTTTTAAAAAAAAATAATTTTAATAATAAAGTAATAAAATTTTAATAATAAAGTAATAATAATTTTAATAATAAATTAAAATATTTTATTAATACTAATGTTATAATAATTAATTAAGTATAATAAATAGTTAACAATGACATAATAAATAGTAATTAATTAATTATATAAACAGTTTTTAATTTAAATTAATTTAATAATTTTATAATTAATGTATAAAATTTTAATTTTTAAAATTTTTTAAAAATTATTTTAAATATTCTTATTTAATAACTATTTTAATTTTTAATTAATAATAATTTTAAATATTTTAAATAATAAAAATTTTTTAATAATTTTACTAAAAAAAATTTGTTATATATTTAAAAAAATTTTATTTTATAAAATACAAAATAATTAAGAAAAATATCATTTAATATTTAATAAGCCTTTCATAAATAAATTTATTTAATTTAAAAAAAAAATTAAATGAATTAAAAAAAAAAAAAAAGTTGATCGCAGAATCAAACCCCCACCTCCAGCATAAAAAAGCAGACGACTTACCAATCAAGCTACGAACTCCCCCGGGAAAATTAAAATTTAATCGTATAAAAGCTAAGAGAATTTCAAAGGCTGATTTCTCCGAATTGACTGGCCATTACATTACTTTGGGGGGTGAACACCTAAAAGAGTACTATATTAACCAAGTCCGATCCCAAATGAATTTCCTTAGTCGTCCCCCTCTCCAAGATTAGAACAAGTTTAATATTTACCAGTGACCCCATGGCTTGATATAAAAAATTTTCACAAAATAATATTTTTCGCCAATTGTACAGATTTCCCATACCACCTTTTCCCCGTGCGGGGGCATGTGATGTATTGAGAGGGGGAAGAAAAGGAATACATATACAAATCCTGTGAAATGAGCAAATCCTTCGCAATCACTGTCAAGATCCTTTTATTGCATTCTAAAGCCTTCTGAATTATTTTATAGATAGAAGTGCACAGAAAATATCGTTCTTTGGAATGACGTATATATACACCCCGGGCAATTAACGGTTTGGTTGAGCTAGACGTTTATATTCACCGGTAGCAATTAAAAAGTTGTATTGTAGCTTTGCGTCAAAGTATAGTATTATTAAATTCAATGCATTGTTGTTGCAATCAAGGGGGGCGCGATGAAAATTATGATTTAATAATGGGTCGCAAATACTGAAAGTTTGAGTAACACTGGCGTAAGGGAAAAAAAAATTATGATTATTTTCCCTTATCATCTAAAACAACAATATAAGTAGTATATTTCTTGAAAGATAGAAACAATGATTTTATATTGTTATCGAATATGTGCTACACAGGTATTTTATTCACTGTAAAGAAGGTTTTATAATCAGATTTAAATTTAAATATAAATAAGTACGTGACACACACACACATTCAGATACACCTTTTTCGTTTTCAGATCTTTAAAAAATATCAATATTTCTTCGAAGCTATTTTTATATAGTATTTGGATAAATAAAATTTTTGTGATACATTGATAGTTTAACCGTGAAATAATAATATTTTTGGCATAACGCCTTATATATTTTGCAAAATAGGAATCAATAAATAAAAGAAATAACGCAATTAAAAAATAATGTATTTAATAATATTTAAATATGAGTGAATTGAATACAAAATAATGGAACAATTACGTTTATTTTACCGGCGACGCATGCTACAACACGATAGGGGCATGTCTATCTTGCGATATAATTTTTCAAGGTATTCATTTTAAGTTCATAAATTACTTACATTATAAAGCCTGAATGAATCGGATAAACCTTTATCATAATTCAATACATCTTTAAAATTATAGATCTGCAAATCTTATTAGTTGTAATAAGATTTAAACAAAGTTGAGAAGCAATTAAGTTTCATACGAGCCATTTAGAAGCCCATAATATGATTCCATAAACTGTAAAGCAAAGAATTTAAGGATGACGTATACATATTATGCCATCATGTTTCTTTGAACAAGGCAAGACGTATTTAGGACAAGCAGAAATGCGGTGATCACTTGCTTCAAGACATCACAAAATACCATTTGATGCCACTTTGAGGATTGCGATTATGATCGATTATGTCCTCACTCCAGATGGCCTTATTGAAGTTTATGACGTAGATTCTAGGCAATGGTCCAGGAAATGTTAGAACATACATAAAAGAAGGTAAATCACGTTTATCGGTAACAATATTGCACTAAGAGCAGCTTGAAATATTTTCACATTTTGCCGATCTGATTTCGTATCTTTTGGGCAGATTAAGAATCATTTTCGCCAATTTTATTTTTTAAAAAAAGGAAGCTATAAGTACTTTTGTATGACCGAATTTATATATATGTGTGTGTGTGTGTGACCCAAGTGGCAATATATCTATCCATAATTACAGCCCAATTTTGCATACTTACTATTACGATTAACTTAGAAGTGTCAAACACTTAAAATGTAAAGCCTCCAATAATGTTACTTTTTTGGTGATACGTTTTGGAGATTGAAATGGAAACAAAGAGAAGAAAAATTACTTTTAAAATTATTAGCCATTAAAACTGTAAAAACTAAAAAATTTAGAAAGGAACCTTTAGTTGAAATGAAGCTCTTTTTTAAAGTTTCTCAAAGTTGCATATGATTCTCTGAGAGACTTATATTATTTGTAGTTTTCACAAACATAATATTTGCTTTACCTGCTAAATAAATGTTATACGACATATTTCCAGGAGCCACCATTTTTCATACAAACACATGTAATTATACGGTGTATTCGGGGAAAAGAAAAAAACATTAAATAAATAAATCATTTGCAAACAATGTCAAAGTCTCTGTACTGCAATCCACAGCCTTTGGAATAGTTTTTCAGATAGTAACACAATGTGAATTATCGAACATTGAAAAAACGTATACATGTACCACAGACAGTTAACTTATGGGCTGAGGGAGGCCTATAAATCACCTGAGACACAGTTATCGTGTTCTCAATTTTGAAATGATTTTCCTTCAGATATATCTTCTACTTATTGAGCCTTTTTTTACAAAAAAAAAAATGCTGTTCAGTTCTGTTCACCATGCGTTTTAACTAGTACATAGGGCTTTACTTTCTTTGACTTCAAATAAGGTATCCATATAAAAAAAAGTTAGTTTCTTGCTGACATTTCAAAGGACCAAATGCCTGAAAATGCATTCTAATAAAATTATTATTATTTTAATATTGAAAATGTTACGCAGATTATCAACCTTACGAATGAGCATTACATAAATGTTTTATAAGCTAAAAAAAGGAGCAATATATATATATATATATATATATATATATATGTGTGTGTTATTTTCAATAGGATTTCACTCAGTGCTATAAACTGAGATTGGTGAACCACATAATTGGTTAGACTCCATTTATATTATTTTTATGCATAAGAGCTGGTAGTTCAAAGTGGTTATATAATGCAGAATTCATATTTTTTTAAATTGCAATACAGTCGGATATGATTTAACGAATCCATTGAGACCGAACATTTTATTCGTTGATTTCGGGTTATTCGTAATACCAAAGTGTAAGAAAATATGACTTTTTTGCGCTTACCTTTTGAAAATCTATTATTAGCAGCTCGACAAAAAGTACCTATTGTTAGAAATAACACATTTTTAATCCAGATGCTAAAATACTATTACCGAATTATTACACACCAATTAATTGACAAATTTTAAAATACTGACTTACAGATGTTTAATAATCTTTTTGATTCCTAACTCGAATTTTTTTTTACTATATACAGATAACAAAATAGTACATCTCTTACATCATTCAGCATAAGGTATGTTTTCACGATTTCTAAGCAATTTAAAACATTAGAAAGTATAACAGCTTAATAGAAGTTTCAGTAAAATGAATTTTACAATAATAGTAAAATATTTGAGGAAAATCTCTTATATTATTTCATTATTTATTCTATTGCCAAATAAAAATATCCTTCTAAAAGTTCTAATAATTTAAATGTATTACTACCAATATACTGTACAACAACAACAAAAAAACACATTTTAACCTTATTTTATGGAATGAAGATAAATAAATCTATAGAAAAAATCAGGTGAATGTGCAAACTATTTTACCTTTATTTTGCCTATTAATATCCTCACTGAAAAAAAATCAGAAACTTGTTTTACTTCATGAAATTTAATACATTTATCATTCTTTAAATTTCATATAAATGCAAATGTTAGAATACAATTGAGGCAATGTTACATTTTAAGAGTCTAATTTTACATCTTATACGGTCTTTTAAAATACATTTTTAATATTATCTTTAAAAATTATTGTCTACATAAGGCTTCTATAAGATTTAAATAGTTTAAATATATAAACATGTTACAAAAGTGATAAACCACGCATTAAAATGCTTATCAAGAAATGGAATATAGAAATGGCACTATATGGAATTTTACTTTAGATGTTGAATAAATTATTTTTGGAATTTTATTTTTTTATCTTTATTTGAATAATGTGTCTCTAAAATCAAATATGATTTTTATTACCTTCGATTCACCAGAACGGGTTGCAAAGCGTTATCATGAATAGTTTGCAGTTAGATGTACTAAAAAGGATCCATGTTATTATACTCTAAAAAAAATTTTACAAAATAGAATTTTCGATAAAAATATTAAAGAATTAAAATAAAACTGTTAAAACCTATTAAGATATATACAGAGTGTCTAAAAAATAGCACTTAAACTCTGCTCAGCCAGACTCCCCATTGTGAGTCCATAAAAATGCCTGAAGAACTGTACCTGTACGATCCATATTTTACAAAAAAGCTACGGAAAACAAAATACATCATTACAAGGAAAAAACTCCGTATTGGGGCAGTTCAG
>BMAV01027594.1:0-86778 GCA_019973955.1 Trichonephila inaurata madagascariensis
ATTTTTTTAAATGCTATTGTTACAGAAATGACTTCTCTGTTATGCTTTATAAGAACTAACTAAATATAAATGTATTTTAACTTTATTAAATTATTGTTCTAAAATTATTTGAATCCAAAGTATTGTTTTCTAATTCTAGTAGATTTAAAGGAGTTTAATATAAATGTTTTAAAGATAAAGAAATTTCTAAGAGAAAAAATGGTCAAATCTAAAAAGTACAAGGATTTCAGAAGCATTCCAGTCATATTTAGCATTCGTATCGTCTTCACAATCTTAGATAAATGTATGGAACGAATTAAGTATAGTTGTCTGTCCAGTGTGAATAACGATAAAAGGAATATAGCTCTATATTTTAAAAAATAGAGCCCAATTCTTACGCAGCTCAGTTTTCGATTAATGTCATGAAGATAAAGGTCCAACTTTAAAAAAGAAATTTCATGATTGAGAGCAAAGAAGTTTTAATTTTAATTTAGGGACATGAGTTTTTTTTTCCATAGTTAGTTATTTCTATTTATTCATTAATTCTTTCATATTCGAAAGATCTTGTGTCAAAAGAAAATTCCTTAATGTTTTGAAAGTAAGTAAATTGAGAAGTTAAGGTAATTTAAATTAAACTAAACTTAACTTAGTGGCGCAACAGCCCATGAAGCCCAAGACCTACTGTGCTCATCTCGGCTTTCATGACCTTGGGAACTGAGGTGCATAAAAAAGATGTTCTGGTCAGGTGATCAGTCTGTCGCGAAACCCCCAGTGTTTAGTTCCCAAGCAAACTTGGTACTCATGAAAGGATGAAGGACAGAGTAGACCTTTCCCAGATCAGGTATTGAGCCCCAGATCTGTGGCATGAAAACGCGATGAATTAAAACTCAGTAACTCGAATTGGACTTCCGATTCGTGTTCAGAAGAATTAAACCCATTTAGTAACTAGGCTTTGCAATGTGTTTCAAAAATACCAATAGATTCCGTATTTGTATAAAAATAAATTTGGGAATCTTTTTAAGGTTTTTTAATGATTTACTTGCATTACACAGTGAGATATTACATATCTCAACTTCTAGTCTTCAAAATCAATTTTATCTGAGAAAAATTAATTGAAATTAACTTTACAGAATAAATATTTTGGAACCAAATGTTTTTTTGAAAATTGAAAGAACTGCATATTAATGAGTCAATGTCTATGCCCTAAAAAAGAAATGTGGTACATTTCACTAAAAGTTTGCTGATGTCAATCTGGAGGAATACATCAGAGTAAAAAGAAACCATATATACCACAGGAGAAGAGAAATAAAAAATAATTAACAGGTATCAAAGGCTTCATGAATAAAGGAACATTTAGCGCAAATTATAAAAAAATAACAATAAAAATTAATCAGAGAGCAGAATTTTTTTGATCATTAATTACATGACACAAAAATTCCTATTATTATATGTTTACTAGCCGTTACCTGCCCTCTTCGCTGGGTATTTCATGGTGTTATAGGAATATATACTGCGTTGGTTATATAAAAATTATAAATATCAAAGTTTTAGTGCTAAGGTATACAACGAAGTTCGGAACCGTGATTTTAAAAAAGCGCATAATTGGATAATTTTCATGATATTCACTTAGATTAGAATACATGTATAAAATTGTTTTAAGGAAATTTTGACAAAAATTATTTAAATACAATATTTCGCAAAAAATGGACTTAGAATAACCTTTTTTCCAAATGTTCTCCTTTTGTAAAAAACGCTTCTATTGTATTAATATTTTGCCTGTATATAGCTCAGAACTCTGTACAGAGGCTCAACTATGATTTTTGAAAAATTCAAATTATTTTCAGAGTTAGAACCATTTGAAATAATTATCGGCGTATCTTCTTAAAATTTCTCCCTTCTGTTTTCGTAAAACATGGATAAACCCACTTCTCAGTTATATATTTCAAAAATTCTAGTTGAGCCTCTGCACAGAGGTCTGAGTTATAGGCAGGTAAAATATTATTATAATAAAAGCATTTTTCGCAAAAGGATAATATTTTGAAAAGGGGTCATTTTATAATCATTTTTTGTCAAAATATTGTACTTAAATAATTTTTTATTGTAGTATTATTTTTAAATGAATTTTATATACATTTTCTAATCTAAGTGACATTAATTATCATAAATATTATCTATTTATACGCTTTTGCAAAATCACGGTTCCGAACGTAGTCGGATTCCTTAAGCGTACGATTATAATAAGAAACGTTCTTATAACTCCCACCTTTTGATTTAAAAAGGACAGGATTTCTTGATAATATTTTTTAGAATTAAAAAGAATTATCTTCTATGTTCTCGTAACCCGCTCCCCCTAAATGGATTTCCACAAAACACTTTTTTAGTGGATTTCTCTACTCAATGAAATAAACATACTTATGAATAACCCCTTTTGAGAGTCGATTTCCGCTATACAGATTCTTAGTGTATTTCAATTTAATCTTTTGGAGCTGCATATCTTCTTCCCATGAGCGAACATTTCTACAAATTTCAAGGCTTTAGGTCTAATAGTTTAAAATCAGGAATATTTCACGTCCCTTAACCCTCACAACACCTCTTGGGAATCAGATTTTCATAAAATTACTTTTGTAGTAGACCTCTGCTCCATGAAAGGAATATACTTACTAAATTCCAAGTCTATAGATCGAATAATTCAAGAACTGAATATTTATCTTTAACGCTTCTTAAGTTCTCACAACACTCCTTAGAGGTCGATTTTCGCGAAATCCATTCTTAGCGAATCACTACTCCATAAAAGAAACATGTCTACCAAATTTTAAGTCTGTTGGACTAATAGTCTAGAAAATATCGTGATAAGTGAGTCGCTTTCCTCCTTTATATATCCTCTTCAGGACCAGCGGAAGGAGAAAGAAGCGCTTTCCCAGGCCGTACGCTCGGAGTTTGAGTGAGTGAATATTAACGTCGCACTGTTCAGCTACACGAGGGCTTTTGGCGACGGACCACGTAATTTTTAACCATGGTCAAGTGACGTGATGACACCTAAGCTGGCACCCCCCTCTCCTAACTACCACACCACACCAACGGGAGAGGATGTTTCAGCTCGACAGATTTAACGCGCATCGCTGCCCTGCGGGTCTTCAGTGGTATGCTGGGCTCGAACTCGGCGACATGCCTCGCCATGGTCCGATACCTAACCACTGGGTTGGCCGCAGCCCGCCGTACGTTCGGAGAGGATACGCACGCACGGGACCGGCCGAATTTCCCTGCTAAGCCTATATATATATATATATATATATATATATATATATATATATATATAGTATTAAAAATTCAAATAAAATAGAAATAAGACACTTTAGTACACATGGTTTTGATCATGTATCACTCAATATTATTAAAGTTGTTCCTAATATTAAAGATAGATTATGGTGGGAAAATTACTTTATTAAATATTATATAATGCAACTTATCCTTATGGACTTAATGTATTATACCAAGGAAAAAATATTCTAAAATGCAATCAAATCCAAATTCTCAAGAGTTTTACTACAATAATAAGGTTAATATATTTATCTAATAAAAAGAAAAAATAGAGGGCTAGAACTAAAAAGATTAAGTAGAGACCAAAAAGTCCTTCAGATAGTATTATAGATATTTGTAATAGCTTTTGATATCAATTTTAACATAAACATATTAAAATCTTTTTGAAGGCTTGACCTCAGTAAGACAGAATTATGTATTACAGAAGATGTACTAATTTCAAATAAAATTAAAGATTGTCATGCTTTTGCACATTATTAAGGACATTCATAAATTTTTTGAAAACATAAACATAACATAAATGTTAATGTAAATAAGGATTATCAAATAGAATACTGTACACTTTTATATATGAATAAATCATATGATAATGTTAATTTTTCTTAGACATATTTAAAACACATGTCATCTTTCCCAATACAAAATATCACTATTAAAAAAGCTTTAAATACAATAAAAATAGGTAGATCAATTTTTAACTATAATGTGCCTATAAAGCAAGATAACTTAATATGTAAATGTAGTGAATTTAAAGATTTCTATTGATCAATATCACAAGCATGTTGTTACTGGTGATCTCAATATTGTAAAGACAATAATCTTTAGAAATATTATGAATAAAGGTACTGGTTTTAGATTAATGATTTCGAATAATAATAAAATTATCAAAAATCAGTTATATAATGATATTATATTTTATATACAAAATAGCTATTAAATACAGTATGCCTATAGAGGCATTCACAGAATTCAAAGATAAAATTACAAAGCAGCTTAATAAATATAACTATGGTAAAGATAATAAAAACTTTTTTAATAATATTAAAAGTCAGATTAGAAATTTACAAAATAAATTTATTATAGTTTATGCTGATAAAGTGCCAGGAAATTTTGCATTCATATGTAAATACTATTATAATTAATTGATCAACAATTATTTCGGATAATAATACAGCTTTTATTAAGTCTTATTTCTGATAGAGAAAATAATAAATAAACGTGTATCTTGGTTTTCATAAAAGTTAAAATTCAAATTAATAATAATTTTAATTTCCACATATATTTAACTCCCAAATTTCATATAAAGACCCAGTTAAATTTAGGACAGTTGGCTAAATGGTTTTAATACATATATCACAAACAGGCAAAATTCTCCATGAAATATTGCATGAAATCACAATAACCCCTATATCCTCAGCCATTCTTAAAATAGAAGTAAAATCACTTGTTGAGAAAATGAAAGATAAAAAATTTATTCAGTCTATAGTTTAGATTTTGAAGATCTCTTTAACTCTATTAATATTGATGATTTGATTAATATTCTTGTAAATTTACATAAAGACAATTTATTTAATACCTAATTATGATAGATTTGGTTCACTACTTAGGTTTGTACTAAAAGAGAACTATATATCATAAAGGTAACTATTATAAGCAGATTAAAGGATTGCCACAAGGTGGCCCTGCGAGCAACTGTCTTGCCAATTTATACTTACATTATTTTGAAAGTAGTTACATTAATAATTCTATATTTTATATATATGTTATATAGATGATATAATCATCTTTGGCAACAAGCCAATTTTATACCTAACATTAATTAATTTTATCCACAATATCTTAATTTAATACAGACAAATAATAACAACAATGAAGCAAATTTTCTTGACATACATGTCAAATTATATGAAAATGTAATAGTTTCTAATATTTATGATAAAAGAGAAGAATTTAATTTCAATATTATAAAAGTTCCTCATTGGGAGAGTAATGTACATGTTTCTATATTCAGAAATATTGTTATTAATTATATACAACGTAATAAATTTCTTGTGTCAAAAAAAATCAGACATTATAAATAACTATACAACATTTACTAAATATTGCTTAAATCAGAAATACCCAATTTATTTTTATTAATAGTTATATAAATAAAGCTATTCAAAATAGTGTTAGAATTAAAATATGAGATTGATAATAGCTTATTACTATAAAACAAATATTTTGATTTAGTTATTCCACAGTCTAATATTAGATTAGAAATTATTACTTACTATTATTTTATTCATATTTACTCTGGTGTTATTATAGTTATGCTATAATATGCAACTATTTTTAATTTTTTATTTCCATTTGTAATCTTTTGTTAAGTGCTACATTTCAGCCTGCTACTCTTTTGAATTAAATCTGCATTAGGGTATAGAATCTGGCAACAAATTGAATGTTTCCACTCAGATTAAGCGCGGGCTTTGCATTTGTAAGTGCAATTTTTAGGTAAGTTACCTCTATCTTGTAATGGATTTAGATATTTCTATCCATTATTTCCTATTGGTTTTGCTCAGTGTTATTTACAAATAAAGGGGAAGGTTGGCGGGCCCAAAAAAACATGTTCAACCCCACTTTTATATAAATTAATTTTATATATAACTGTCCAGTCAGTATTGTTCATGGCACTGCAGCATCCATTTTATATTTATTATCTCGATTACTTTTTTTGTCCTTCATTGTGTGATTTTCCTGTTCATGTGTTTGTCGAGTTTATTGTTTGGGATGTGATCTCTTGTTTGTAGAGAAATTGACCTATATATATATATATATATAAAATTATATATATATATATATATATATATATAAAAAATATATATATATATGTAAAATTATATATATGTATAATTTCCTTTAAAAATTCATATAAAGTATAAAATGCAATCAAATACGCTAAAAATTTACTATCATTGATAATATTTGAACATGGAGTACGAAAATTTTTGCTATATTTAAAAAAAACAATTGCGAATTTTAAAGAAAATATTTTCATTTTAATAAAAAAAAATTACATACACTTTCAAAAAATTTGACAAAAATCCCATACATTTAAATACGAATACAGAAAATATTAGAAAACTAAATTAAATTATTCAAAATATAAACACAGAAATCCATAGAGCAATAGATCACGAACCTCTAAATGTCCGATTCTCTCGAAAAATAAACACGCGCAGTTGTTTATATTCATAAATATCTTGGATCTAGTTAAAAAAAACTCGGATCTGAAAGCACATATTGAAGTTCAAAGTTTTATGAAACATTATTCGAAAAAAAAACGGTTTTTAACCGCCATCTAGTGTTTTAAAAAAATTAATAAAAAAAACTTTTCCAACCCATCACACCGGTGTGATCAGGGGCCTGAGGGGGGAAAGCTGAATCACATATATGATCTTGGAGGGAAAACGGGGATCACATTTTGTGATCAGGGTCTAACGGGATATATATAGATTTATTCTTAAATTTTTTTCAAAGAAATATTTATTTAACTCTCATTCTTATTTATACGGACTCTACTCAAAAGGTTTTTAAATTCACACAGAGCAACATAAGTTAACAAAACACTCCCCTTAAGCCAAATCTCACTTTAGTAACATAATTAATTCCTTAAAAATAACATAATAAGAAAGATGATATGCCATGTAACCAGTCAAAACCATGTATGACATCCCATATTAATCTGATTTTTATTTTTTTAAACTTTTATAAATTTCAACAAGAGGGCTTTCGATGATAAACAGACAAAAAAAGTTACATATTTTATTCACTCAGGAATACTAAACATTTTACTCTGTCATAAATTTATTCTGAAGTAGTAATTGTTTGATCTTCAGTGTCATGCAAGAAATGAATATTTTGAATTTATTTTTCCCATATTGTAGCGTTATATTTATGCATTATTTATTTAAAACTATATTCAAGAGAAATCCTTGTGGGTTTAAAGGGGTATCTTGAAAGAAAAATATTTAAAACATGTTTCGCCGGGCCAATCTTAATTTTATAAACGGTCTTTATTCAGAGCTATCTACATGTTCTGTCGCTGAGGGAAAAAGAACGCCAAAGCGAAATCTAAGTGTTTTTACCACTTAAGCCCAGATGTAAAGTATTTTTGAAATTATGGGTTTTACTTGAAAGTGAATGCTGACATATGGACTATAAAAAATAATGATCTGAAATCAGAAGTGTTTTGAGGTTGGACCATCTATTTCGGAGAAATAATTGGGTTAATCTAATACTTGAAGACGTAATGGAAAAAAAAAGTTAAGTGTTATATAGGAAATTTAATTTTAAGTCTAATTTAATTATTCTTATATATATGCGTGGCAGATGTCAGTGACGACCGTTAACAGGCAAAGACGTCTTCAGTTAACTGCTTAGAATATGTGTAGTAAAGTGAATCAATTTCTGCTATCCCTGAGTTTATATTTTAATGAATAAAAATTTTTGATTTCCCCACATTACAGTTAAAATATTATCATCTCTAATAGTAAGTTTTTTTCTTACATTTCAATTTATATTTATACACTAGCATATTGTAGGCATTTATTCTGGAACCTATTCAATGAAATTTTTTTTTTCTACTACTCTCAGTGCTATTTAAGGAGATCTATAACAACCCTATTTTCAAAAAAGAAAACTTTTCTTTAACCTTTTCGTCTCAATGTCAGATTACATCTTGGAATTCAATTAACATCCAATGATCTTGGCACGCAATTGTAACAAAGAAGTACAAAGTGCTTCTGAGTCAAATTACAACCTGTACTCACGAAGATCACGCGAGGAAGTTTTTCCTGCTTCAGAAAATTAATCTGAAAAAAGATTTCCTCAGAGGAAAACCCCATTCCAGTACATTGGAAATATTAACCTTGATTTCCGACCAAGTTTGAACGATTGACAATAATAGGAAACAAGCCTATTGAAAAGATTCTATCAAGAGTTCATGTAATTGCAAACGACAAAGTTAACTTGAGTAATGTGAAAAGTGCTCAAGTGTTGGAAAATGACTTATTTTGCCTTTTAAATTATTATTTTAGTGCTTAGAAAATGTCAAAGTGTTAAATAGCTCATTTCTCCATATACGGTACCTCAAATATAGTGCTAAAACCCTGCACATCTAGATTTCTCATTGAGGTGCTCATAAATATATTCAAACTGTATCTGCACACGCGATTTATATTTTGCGAGAAAAATACGAAAAACAAACTATGAAGTCACAGTCACATTGAACACATCAACATCAGTGTTTGCAAATATTTAAAAAGGCGAGTGTAGACATCACAACAGCGCGTTGTCCACCGAAGTACAAGCAGCATGCTAACGAGCAACAAACCCATTTGTGTGATCACTCAACTCGATACATAAATTTCTTGAGATTTACTCTTTTCAAATGTCTAATAGTGTGAGGCATGGAGATCGTGGTGGCCATAGAACCAAAACCCCACGTCTAATACAATGACCAGGGTATACCATATCCAACCAATCACACAAAATGCGCCGGAATCCAAAACTGGACCATCTTGAATCCTCCTTTATCGTACCGTATTTTTTTGGTAAATTATGGATCGTACAGGTACAGTTCTTTGGGCATTTTTTATGTACTCCCATCGAGGAATCTGGCTGCGCAGTTTTGGAACTATTCATAGGACACCCTGTATTGAAACAGATTTGATTACTGCCTACCTTACGTTTCGCAATAGAAGACGGTATGTTATTGAATAAATTGTGTTTTATGTTGGGTGATGTACAAGTCAAATCCTCATTTAAGATATGAGACTACCCAAAATTCACCGTTTTGGTGAAAATTTTCAAAATTCCTTTTATGATTTTGTTTTATAGCCCATACATTTAAGATTCCAAAGCACTCTATTTTTGTTTCTACGATATCTAGAAGCAAAGTTATAGCATAAATTTGTAAAAACCGAAATGGGTTTAGAAAACCGGAAATAGATCCTTACAAAAATATTTTAAAATATTGAATTGAAATTTTAAAACATGTTTTATTTAGTTCTATCTTTTATAAATTAAAAAGTAATCTATTGTATATATTTATGTACACTTTTTCTTTTTTAAAAAAACATTAATTTTTTTAAAAAATCGTGTTTTTGCATAATTTTTGGCGTAATTAAAAATTTTCCTTTACAAATATTTTCTTTTCCAACACATAAAAAGGTATTATCCCTACGTATAAATTTATTTGAATATATTAATTAAAATTTTGTGTAACTCAATTTTTAATAAAATTTCACTAAAACGACACTTGTCTATAAACTCCCCCAAAAAAACAAAAAAAAGGTTAAAAAGCCCAAATTAGTTAAACATAAAAGGAAAAAGATTTGACCTTTAAAATATGTATTTAAAAATGTACAATTGTAGAAAATTTTTTATACTGTATTAAAATCTTTAAATGCATTTTCCCCTAAAAAAGGGGGTTTCTAAAAATTTTTTCTTTCCTCATCGCTTCCCAATTAAGAAGTAGAAACCAGCTCTAGTGGTTCAAATTGTAGTTTAAAAAAGAAATATCTTTAATATTAAAATCTATCAAATCTAGGAATACATTGCTTCAAGCTAAATATCTGGGAGTGACTTTATTATGAAAAAAATTAACAATTTAATAGATTTATTTGGATTGGAAAACATAGAAAAATACGAGCAGATATGGAGTTTCTATTTCAAAAGTAGTATCGACCTATCTGTTAAAGAAATCAAATCAAATCAATTTTTAATAATAAAAATTCTACAAATTTGTTTTTTTTTTAAAAACGTTCTAAGCTCGTTTTTTTCCTTTTTCTTTTCCATTTTTCATTGTAAAAAGTTAATATTTTTCCAAAATATAGATTCCAATTTCTTTTTCCTATTCACTCTTCGTTTTTCCTATTATTGACAGAATGAAGCAAATAACGATTATCTAAAGCAAATAACAATTAATGAAAGTTAGTCTTTTTTTTTTTCAAAAATGTGCGAATTAGCGTAAATTTTCGCTTTTTATGGTTATGATGGTAATTTTTTCTTAGAGAATAAAATTTTATTTTAAGAAAATGATTCAATAAGCAAATGAGATACGATTGAAGAAGGAATATAAAAAAATTCCGGCTACACTTCAGAGAAATAAAGTTAATTCCTCTTTTTAAAATTAATTCCTTAATCGTGCTATCAATATTCACGATTCTTTATGGGGTAAATAACAATGTTCAATTAAAGCTATTAAGGCTATCTTAAAAAATACTGTCAATGAATTCAGAATGGATCAACGTCAAGTAATGACTCCATTAAAATACTAAACAGAATTTGGCTATTGAATTTATTTTTATTAATTATTTAAGATCCCTTGAGTATTTTTCTGGTACTCACAGCAAAATTGTTTAGAATTCGACGAGAGCTTGAATTGAATAAAATCGAGCATCAAAATTTTAGTAGCCTGATTCGCCATCAGATGGAACCACCGATGAAATTACTCTCCCACTTGAAGACTTCAGTACCCGCAAAGGTTTAGCTGCCCAAATGCAGCCCATTATATAAACGGGGGAAAAAGGTTCAGGAATATTTAGCAGAAATGTTAAAAAATGCAAAATTCAAATAAATAATTTTCAGATAATTCCTTTCTGTAAGATGAGTAATCAAGTGCAATATATACTGACTAACTTTGCTTAAGAGTACAATTAGTTTCTTTATCTGAAATAAAACAAGTATTTTGTAAAAGTTAGTACGCATTTCAAACTAAGGAATGCATATCTAATAAGTCAATAATGTTATTCATAAAGGAAAAGTATAAGTATAAGCAAAAAAAATTAAAATTCTAAATTTTAGTGCCTGTTACACAATGACACATAGAAAATAAGTTAATAACAAGCCATTTTCAGTTTGAAAAGTAATAGATATTATAATTTAGCCGGCTGGGTGGCGTGGTTGATTTGTCGCTGGTCTTCTGCACCCAAGTTTGCAGGTTAGACCCCGGCCCAAGTCGGTGGATTTTCATGATACAGAAAATCGACAGCGGCCATGTCGTATGATTATACGGCATTTAAAAGATTCCTAGAGTGTTTGCTTGGCTTGGGTGCTTTCGGCAAAATTAAATTCTAATTAAATTCCTCGCTCTGGGGAGGAAACTGGGCGTAAAAATTACCTGCGGTGATTGGTATCTGCCACTATGGTGCCGCACTAAAAAGACATACCAGCTTCCAAAGAATGTATTAAGTCTGCAATGATAAAATACCAATCCGCAGCCCATTGGAAATATTAAAAAAAAACCCTTTTATTTGAAGTGGTTGATATGAGTCACTTTTAATTTGCTAATAAATATTTTTAAGAATCAATTTGTGTTTATATTGTATTCTTATTTACCCTTTGAAAAATGAAGTGAATGCTGTCACTTAAAAAAAAGAGATTAATTGCTAAAATTAAGAATTTAGAGATTTTTTATGAATTTAAACTTATTTAATTGTTTATATATAGTTAGGGGTTTCCTGAAACTGTATATTTAATATGGGAGTTCTTATAATGTTACTAATTAAAAAAAATTACCAGCTATAAATTGTTACGTCGTTAATCGTTCTTCAGTTTGTGGACTCTTCGGACTTACAGACTCTTTCGGAAAAAATTTGTAATTTATTCCAAGTTTTTTCAGAAATTATTGGTGATTTCTTATGATAAGAGGCAATTAATTCATTTAAAGTTCACATTAGCACAAATTCAAAGTTTACACCACAATACAGATCCATATTTACTATATACTAGATTGAGGCCATAGAAATGTAGTATCATTGTGAGGTTTTGACTCCAATATTGTTTATCTGAGTCCCCTTTATATAGAGGGTGAAGTCTTTTTAGAAGCTTCTGAAGTAATTTCGTCAATGAATTATTTGTTTGTCGCCAAAACTTAATTACTGGCACCTTATCTCACAGGGCACGGGTAGGCACTAAGCGGCCTGCTAAGTTTTTATGTAGTCCGCCAAGATGGTTAGAAATCCGATTCAAACCGAGATTTCTTACCCTTGCGCGATCAAACATTCGTCTTTTATTTTGCACAATTAGGAAACAAAGTACCTGAAAGTGTTTTTACTAAGAGATCACCTGCAGAGTTTAGAGGATGAGACCACATGAAGATTTCAGGATTTTTGGAAAATTGAGCCTACATTCAATTTGTTCTCTTATCCTATAACAGCTGATATTGATGCAGCATCTGAGGAGCTACGGCTTAAACTTTTTGACTAGAAGTCAGATCACAGTGTAAAGGAAATATTTTATGCAATGACATTGATTTTTACAAATCTTTGCCAGCTGAAAAATTTCCATGTATGAAGAAATTTGCAGGGAAATTGTTATATATAGAATAAGGGTGTCATCTATAAATAAACATATATAGATGGTGCCTTTATTCTTAGTTATGCTGGGGTTTTTTTTCGTGCATCGAATCAGTGCACTTTTGGGATCCGTATACATAGGGTAAGATTTTAGTTTTCGCTCATTTTTTATTATTATTAATTATGGTACAATCATGTTTAACCTCTCTTGAAAAATATTTTTTATACATATTTATATTTATCTATTTCTCCCGGATTCCATAGTAATTTATTATTCCACTCTATTCTATTGCTGTTATATTCAACCACGTGGGTTTTGGGCCTGCCTTGGATTATTTTCATGTGCTATTATGTCGAAATTTTCCGCTGTAGGGAAGGTTGAGATCTCACAAAACACTGTTTAACCCTCTGTCTCACTGTCTAAGCCAGTGACAGCTCGGGGAAAAAAACAAATTTTTTTTTTCCCCCAGCAAATTTCTTTTTTTAGTTTGTAATGGTTCCATGTTCTTGGGTTTTTTTGGTTTGATCTGAAGATTTTTAGGATTTATTAGTCTTCTTTTTTTAAATTTTTTTACTTCTATATATATATATATATATATATATATATATATTTTATATATTTAAAAATAAACTATATATATATAGAGAAAAATAGAAAAATATATATATATATATATATATATATATATATATATATATATATATTAAACCCCCCTAGCCCTTGATTCTTTTTTTGATTGGGACAATGCTTTTATTATTGAAAATTTAATTTCATTTTTTTAATAATTAATGAAAACAATGTAATTATTTATTCAATAATTAATTTTATATTGTTTTTGTTCCCGAAAATCGACAAAATCAAAAGAATATGTTGGCCGGCGTATTGGAGCATGATACCAAAATCGTGGACTGTCAACCCTGGAACCCACCCTGTAAAAATTTTTGTGTGCGCTGCTGGTCGGATCCCTATTTAACGAATCCATCAGACCAAATATTTTAATCGTTAAATCGGGGATATTTGTAATATCGGGGCCAAAATTTACAATTTTTTTTGCACTTACCTATTGGAAATTCCATAAGCAACTACTCAATATGTATATATAGATAGAAATTACATGATTTTTTTTTTCCATCAACTAAAAATACTATTAGCGAATTATTGTCCAACAGTTAATTGGAAATTTTAAAATATTGACTAATAGATGTTTAAAAACTTTTTCATCCCTGACTCTGGATAAATTCTTTTTCTATCTCATGCAGAAAGAAAATATTGTGTCCTTACATCCTGCTGCATGATAAATTGTTTTCGCGTTTACAAACAATGTAAGAATCAGAAAATGTAACAATTGTGATAGAAGTTTCGTTATTAATTTCTGCATAAAAATTGCTACGCATTTGGATTCTACAATCTGAAATGCTTAACAAATTTTCTACAAAACCGTACATATAATAAACCTCACTTCTGTCTCAGAAAAGAGAGCAAATAGGGAAATCCCTTAAAAATCTCCTGTGTTGTGGAGTAGGATGAGATAAAGGAATTTCCTGTCCTGCTCAAAACTCACACTGTAAATTACACTTATGACTCATCTACACCTGTAAGGTCTAATAATGGGCAACACCCTTCGCTGTCAAAATTTGCTACTTTCAAGAAAAGTCTTCTGTTCCGGGAAAAAAGAATGTCAGTTGAAAAGACCTTCTTCAATTACTACTATTAGCTCACACTCTCTATTTATTTACCACTGGCCCACTCATTCGTTGAAATGTTTACGAAACATGGAAATATAAATAACCCTGTCATGGCATCTGAGTCAAATAAATTTTTCTTGGTACGTCGCTTTTTTTATATTATAAAGAGTTTTTGCAGTTTCAAATGCATTCTTAAGTGTAACATTCTGAGAAATCATCAAATATTTATTAATTAATGAACTTTTAAAGTGAGGATATTTTTTTGTCGCTTTTAAAATATTTTTATTTTTTATTCACTTGTAGATGCCTTTTCTTATTACATAGCTAAATTATTTATCCTTGATGATAAATTATTTGTTTTTTTGATGCGCCACAATGGGGTTTTAATTTCCGATCATTTAAAATGCTTCTTTTCACGCCCTTCTTTCACGCCCTTGAGTAATGCCTTACTTCTAAGTTATCTTCGTGACCTAGGGGTGTGGGAGTGAATGAAGAGCCAGGCACTGACATAATCTTAATATCTCTTTATTAAGATCTTAACTTAAACACTATACAATGATAATATTTATATTTAAACTTAGCGGATTTGAGGTGAGCAACACACGATACGTATTACCAAATAAGCGCGACCTTAATCACTATGTTTAACTTTACCGCTAATTCCTAATCTCAGTATATACCCAGTTCCAACTATTAACTTGAATGATCCTACCTCTATGTCGTAGGTAGCAGCAACACTCCCGAATCTTCGATGTAATTTCCTTATCTCGCGTGGAATGGTATCCAACTAGCTTGAACTTACTTTCACGGACAGCTAACACTGGAATATCGGCTTACTTCAGCTTACACGTTTAAACTTCGACTAGCATAATCACTTCCCAAAAGGCCACACCGCTTACGCTAAACTTCTGCTATTTGAAAGGTTCCTAATTTGAATAATCACGCTTCTCTCCTGGATTTGGTTGGAATGGATTTGCCTTTTTCGGCCCCAAAGGACCCAAGAGGAAAATTAATAGAAAGCGCGATGTACCCGTCACAACTGGATATTCAAGTATAAATGAAAAAATACTGGATCATTTTTTAATAATAATGATAATTTCTGCTTTCATTTGTAATGCATATAAGTTTATTATTTGATAAGGATAAAAAAGACAAATCATTTGTTAGTCTTCACACAAACAAACCAGTATAAAAAAATACCTCAGTGTTATTTCTAAAACTTTTCAACTTTCGGTTAAGTTTATATCCCCTTGTGATGATTTCAAATAAAAGAATTACAAAAGTGGTCAATGATGGTTTGTAGGGGCCATCCAATAAACAGAAGTAATCCTTTTATGCCGTAAATTTCCTTTTTATCTCTTTTTCAATTGTTGTTTTCTACTGTTGAAAAACACACTCACAATTTTCCTCTAAAACATAAATACAGTGAAATAAGTTTAAAACGCGTAAGATGAAATACCTATTAACACGAAACAATAAACGGTCTCAAAAACAAAAGCTTTTTCATCCCATTTTTTTCTTAACGAAATGTTTTCCCCCTCTGGGGAAAAAATTTCTGTATTTTGGGGACTGTTCTAAAATTTTTGAAAGAATGCGTTGCCGTGTGATGGAATTGTTTACATTTCCCAATTATGGGACGAAATTTTGGGGGGGTTTGTTCAAAACTCAAAAATATCTTGATGCAGATTCCGACGACGAAATGAAACAAAGGTTTTCTCCCAAGTTTTGAAAGAGGAACATCATAAAAAGTATTTTAGTTTTTTGGGGAAGAATTTCCCAAAATTTAAATAACGGGAAAAAAACCTGGGAACTAAGAAGCAATAAAAACTAAAAAAATGTTTTTTTCAAAAAACTTGAAAATTTCCTAGGGGAAATTTCACTTTCCCTTAAATTTTTTTTGTTGCATTTTTTTTTTAAAATCATACATACCTGCTTTTTTTAAAAAGTGCAACACTATAAAAGAATCATCAGAATTAAATGAGTTTTGCATAAATATCAATTATAGGATGTTACCTAAAATGAAAAGATTCAAGCCTCTGCATCGAACTGATGCAAAAGCGTATAAATAGAGGGCTGTGGGGCTTAAAAGTTAAGATTATTTGTTGGGCTTTTTAGTGATTGAAAAAGCCCCGACATAATAAGAAAAAAATCCGGAAACTTACGGGTTTAAACGGGGAGGTTATCACCCTTTTGAGAAGGAGGATTTTGGGGGAGCAAAGAAGCCGTGTTTTTGGAAACAGTTCCAATGATACGGTTTTTAAAGCGTGGACCGACAAGTACCGAAAAACTCAAAAACTGAAGTGAAGGGCGGAAGGTACGTCGCGCGGATCGGCACCTCCCCACATGTTAGTGAATGCCCTGCTTCCCCCAGGCAGTTGGCGCATTGGAACTGCTGGTTTAATGTCGTCTTTCACATCGACGTTTGCTGCACCGTGGACGAGCGGGGCCTTTAGCGGTCCGCCTCACGGAAAACCACGTGGGTTGTGTCGAATGGGCTTTAGACGAGCCCGGGAGTTTTGGGCCCCGTTGATTTTCGAAAGAATGACGCTTCAATTTGTGGGACACCGTGGTTGATTGTGTTAACACGATGCCTATGAACGCTGTCTTCAAAATGCGCTATCAAACGACATAGTGGCCTTCCCCCGGGTTATGGCGGGGGGCGATCATGGACGAACCCAATTTGCACATGGGGTAATCTCAATAGCACCGGTATCCGTGGTCTACAGCCCAAGTGGGCCCCTTCAAAGGGATTCCCGGGGCTATCTTTCAGCAATAATGCCCCCCCATGTTGCAAAGACTGTTGGACCTTTTTTCAACCCAACCCTGCAACTTTTCCCACCTGCTTTTCGCTGGATTTGGTTTGGGCCCTCTTGCCCGTGATTTACGTCCTGGGGCTTCAAAAGCGAACTTTTTGCTACCCAACAAGCAAATGGGGAAATTTTCTTCCCCAACGCATTCAAAATCGGACTCCATGCCCGTTGAAGCAAATTTATTACAGCACGGGGGGCGCCCCAAATACTGATTTAATTTTTAAAATTGTTCTTTTGCGAAAATGTTTTTTTAAAATTTTTACTAATACGTCGTTTGTACATTAAATATCATTTAATTCTGATTATACCTTCATGGTGTTGCATTTTTTTACAAACAGCAGTTTATGTAAGTAAAATGTACTCTAATGAATAAATGTTTTTTTTTCCAATAATATCCGTTAACACGAAAAGATATTTCAGACCTCTCAGTTTCCTGTTAAGCAATTTTGCCTGTATTAATAAAAATTCATAAAATATCTTCTTATTTTATTTTTATTAATTGTTTTTCGAACGAATTCATTCTAATCATTTGAAAGAAGAAAAAAATTCCATAATGCATAAATTTCTCTTAGAATATGAAAACATTTTTCTTTCCAAAAGAATTAATATTTCTCCAATTTCCACAAGAAGTTCACACGTTATTTGAGAAGTACCGAAATAAGACAGAACTCTGCTTAAAATCATGATTTCCTTAAAGGCTTACAAATACAAATATGAAAATTACTGGCATTTTCTAGGATTTCTTCGAACTTAAGAACTGTAATCTTCAAACTTAAGAATTCAATTTAGAGGTCCTAAACCTAACAGAATTTCAGAAGTTTAAATTCTTTTTCGAACTTGTACAGCTACCTCGTGTCTTAACAACGAAGAAGATTCTTTTTTTTTCTTCGCTTCCCTTCTAACTTTTTTTTTTTTTTTTTTTATCCTTTGTGCAAGACTAATTGGATCCGAAACTTCGGACAATTTTTCTCGAAGACTAATGCAATGTTTTTCGATTAAGATTGAACATACCGTGAGATATCCTTTTTTTTTATTTAAAAAAAAGGCGAATATTCTCAAAAGTTGTACTTTATAGAAAGCTTATACCCCTCAGAATTAATTACATCTGATTAGAAATAAATGCCTTTCGTCTTCTTAAAAAAGAAAATCTTTATTGAATTAAAACTTGACGTAAAAAAAAATTTAGTATTTCAAAAAAAATTAGAATTATGGATCTTTTTTGGTGTTTTTACTGTTAAAAAAAAGTGTTATTTCAAGAAAAAATAAAAAGCGGTAAGTTTAATCTTAAAATTTTATCCGCGCAAGATAAAAACGCTTAAGCCAAGTGTGAAAAATACAGTTTGTAAAAATTTTCAAGAGCATATACCAGTTTATTAAAAATAGTTAATCTCTCTCAAGACATTTCTTATCATTTTTAACAAAATGTTCAAAATTTTCAAAAACACTTTAAAAATTTCTTTCAAAAGTCATTATTCTCAATATTGGTACACATTTTTCATTCACTGAGAAAAAAATTTAAAATCACGTATTTCAACACTATGTAAAAAAATAAAACTGAAAAGCTACAAAAAGTGCTTAGTACAAATAGAAATTTAAAAAAAAACATCCTAACATCTTAAATTATTAATTGAATTTTATCTTGCGTTTGAATTATCGAAAAATTCGCCGTATAACGCGCACATTTACACAAAAAATATCATCGAAATGTATGGGTGCGTGTTATACTCCGGGTATAAAAATAAGAGCTTTAAAAATAGAAATTATGAGTATAGGAAAAAATTATACCTCTACATAGATTGAAATACTGTTAATTAAGAAAAGAAATACCATTTTTTATGAACTTAAAGAGTTGTAATTCTAAAAGTATACTATTTATTACAAAGCTTTGAATAATACCTCAAATAAATGACTTCAAAACATAAGAGAATTGTGCACGTACACATTTCGTATTTCTTCTTAATAAAGGGGCGCGCATTATACGGTGAATATACCTAAATATGAAAAATTGCATCTGGAAAGTATGGGTGCGCGTTATACGATAGATTTTACGGTAAAAAGTTTTTATAACAGGATTTTCACAATTATTCTCCGTAAGATAGTTCTTTAACTACGACCACATTATCGAAGAGGGAATATCAAAATTAAAGGAACTTCTGCAGTTTCTTTTTCCAGGGTTTAGCAACAGCGCTAGTATGCAGGATTGAAATAGGGGCAGTTAGCAACACTTCTATACAACGTGTCACTCGACTTCCCTCTGTAATACCCCCCCCCCGCCCCGGGGGTATCATCTCTTCATCTACGCTACCTAGATTTGTCGGAGGAAATGATTGACCACCCAAATTCACCATAATAAATCTAATTTATTACTATTCCAATATATTGATCAACACAACGCAAGTCTTACTATAGGGATTCGATCAGGAATGATACAACATAATTCTAAAGTCTAAGTAAATAGTGCTTGGTATCCTAATCACTATCTTTATGAGAAGTTATCCTAAGAATCTTTATCTTTCTTAGATTCCTTTACACACTAAAGCCCTTTCTATAGTTATGCTTCTACATTTAATATCTTACCAATAGCTCTCGGCTTTCAGTCTCCTTGTTCTACTCTATCATTCGACTATATCATTTTAACACGCGAATACTAAAGCTCCAATATATATCTAATAACTAATCTGCATATTGCGATTTCTTCTTGAGAGGATTGGATTAAAATAATACCATTCTGGCCCCAAAGATTCCCCAAGAGGATTAGTGTGAAAGCGTGATAAAGCCCCGTCACACCTCGTAGTCGTTGGAGTGTAGCAAACCATTCAACATGGAGGCTCCATTGTCGATCTAAACCCAATATTAAAGATGGACAGTGGTTCACTTTTTAGTATGAAAGTGTGATACCTGCACAGGATACTAGCCATTCCTTCCATCACTATACTCTCAACGACGACGACCCTCAATGGTTGACGTCGATGGACTCCGATCTTAACTACTTTAACACTAAATCTAGTTAAATTTTTACTACTATATTAGTTTTCTAGTTAATATACTTTAATTTTATTTTTAAGTATAATATTATCAAGATCTTTATATTTTCTGAAAATATTGTTTTATATTTCCCTAACCTTAATTTCAAGGAATACACACAAAAAGCACGCAAAAAATTTTATAGGAAGGTAAGCCAAAAAGTAAAGGGACTTTTGCTATTTCTCTTTCAAAGGTATACAACAGTATCCAGCGCTGAATGAGGGGCAGTCGGCAACACTTCTGTACAACTTGTCACGCGTTTTCCATCGTAGTCGCTGGAGTGTAGGAAACCGTTTAACATGGTGACTTCATTGTCGATCTGTGCAAAGGAGGCAAGGAGGATAGTGATTCGTTTTTTGTTAGGGAAAGGTGTGAAACCTACGTTGGGTACCAGTCACACCTTCCATCACTATATCCTCAACAACTACGATCTTCAGTGATTGACGTCGATGAACTTCCCGATCTTTCATCGTCTCATAAAAAAGTTCTTCCATGTTTGAAGCGATCTATCCACATTCGTAGATCTTGTTTCACTATTAACAGCTGTCACCGTACTGCGTTAGCATGCGACGAATAATCTCAACAGGTTTCACACCTTCCATAAACAAAAAGCGAATCACTACCTTCCTTTTCTCCTTGGTGCAGATCGACAAGGAACTGTCATGTGAAATGGTCTACAGACCAGTGACTACGAGAAAAGACGACTGACAATTTGGGTAGAAGTGTTGCCGACTACCCCTCTTTCAGCGTTGGATACTGTTGTCAACCTTGGAAAGAGAAATTGCAAAAGTTCCTTTATTTTTCCTCGTGTAGTACTTATTTACTTTAGCCTCCTAAACATAGCTTCCTGGAAATTTCCACAAGCAAACAAAACAAAATAATTTGTAATGTTAAAGATGAAAACTGTGATATTCTCTCCCTGTATATAACTTTTCCTGTAAGAAATCACTGTCCTTCAAAGTCTAGAAAATTTATTTAAACCCAAATAGTTTGATATGGTCGTTCTATTGTGACCATATCTTAGATTGTCAGCGTGAATCAGAGGTGTGGGATTCTCGAAATGAATCGACATTTTAAAATTCTTAATATGACTATATTAAGAATATAACTTAAATTTCTAATAAATTAGATAAACTTATATTAAGTGAGAATAAACCAAACACACAGCAATAGTTAAACCTGATCGCGTAACTTAGATCACTTATCTAAATAATTATATTATCCGCTTACTTTCAATTCTGATAATATTGCAAGTCCTAATATCAAATAATCAGTCCTACCTTAATTCAAGCTAAGGTTCTATCACGGTACGAAGCACCTGGGCGCTCGTGCAATGGTATGCACCTTGTATCAATGTGACTGATTATCTCAGTAACTTTATGAAGGCTGTCAATTCACATTCGTATCTCTTCCTAACATAACTTTCCCCTAAATTGCCATTCCGCTTACTGAAACTTCTGTTCTTTTAAAAGCTATCTTATTTGCATTTCACTTCTTGGATTTGGGTTGGAAAAGATTTGCCATTAATCTTGGCCGTCAAAGAACCCAGAGGTTATGTTACAGAAAAGACGCGCGAGCCCGTCACAAGTTCATTTCTCCGATATAATTTGTTATTATAATAGAAATTATCTATTTACAAATCAAGAGAAATATGTTAAAATCCGTAACAGAATAAAATGAAACATTTACCTATTTAATGCATCATTTTTTCCATGTTATATCTGCAATTTATGCTACACTGTACCTAACATTGTCCTAACTTGTATCACATATCTGGAATTTTAATTTATGTATTTAATATTAAACTTGAAACTTGTTAAAAGTGACTATTCAAATTAATATAAAAAAGGATTTTTTTTTCTGCTATTTGTCATTGTCAGAAGATATTTTTGTTACGAGACAGCCTTAAAAAAGAACTGACGCTGAAACATTCTTCAGAAGTTTTCATAAGATAGAAGAGATTTTTGTATGGAAAAAAAGAAATGGAGCTTCAAAAGACAGGAAATGAAAGAAGTCAAAAGAAAATCATTGGCTGTCATTCGTCGCGCTTACTGTAGGTGTGCTGTTATCAATAAACTCCTGGACATAGTGAAGGACAAAAAAATATATTACAGGGGGAAAATGTACGCTTTTGATCAAAAGAGATCAACATTGTCTCGCACAATTCAAAATTATCAGACAGTTCGAAGAAAACATACAATTTGTATGTGAAGTTTTGAAATAAAAAAGGATGTGTCAAAGGCAGTTGTTAAATTTTTTCTGGGCTAAGTCAGATAAGGTGATACATTTGATACATTGCAAAGCCCTCATCCTTTTTCATGATAGAGTGTCTACAGAAAGAAATGAATAATAAAATGTTAAATAAAAAGGTCATACTGAAAAACATATTTAAATTTTATTATTTATCAGGTTACAAAGTAAAACTGTTCAGAACTCAGATAATTCAAAGGATTTTATCATGTCGTTAGGATTCCAGACATTATTTGTTATTTTTTCAGAATTGTATGACATGAATATTATCTCAAAACACATTTAAATCTTCGGATGCGTTAATTGAGAACCTTAACAGCATATATTTTAGATGAAAAAAGTTTAGATTTTAAATAAAAAAGAATATCTTCAGCCCATATGAAATGAAATGACATTCGTTTACCAAATGAAGTATCATTTAAGGTATCCGACTACGTTCGGAACCGGGATTTTAAAAAGGCGCATAAATGGATAATTTTCATGATATTTAGTGTCACTCAGATTAGAATATATGTATAAAATTGTTTTAAGAATATTTTGACAAAAAAAATTATTTAAATACAATATTTCGGCAAAAAATTAACTTAGAGTAACCCTTTTTCAAAATGTTCTCCTTTTGTGAAAAATGCTTCTATTATAATATGTTGCCTGTATATAGCTCAGACATCAGTACAGAGGCTCAACTATGAATTTTGAAAAATTCACATTATTTTCAGAGTTACAACCATTTGAAATAATTATCGGCGTTTTTTTCTTAAAATTTCTCCCCTCGGTTGTCGTAAAACATAGATAAACCCACTTCTAAGTTATATATTTCAAAAATTCTAGTTGAGCTTCTGTACAGAGGTCTGAGCTATATACAGGCAAAATATTATTATAATAGAAGCATTTTCACAAAAGAAATTTTGAAATGGAAGTCATTCTATGTTCATTTTTGTCAAAATATTGAACTTAAATATTTTAACTCTAATACTATTCTTAAAACTATTTTACATATATTTTCTGATCTAAGTGACACTAAATATCATAAATATTATCCATTTATACGCTTTTGCAAAATCACGGTTCCGAACGTAGTCGGATACCTTAAATTTGTATGATAATATATTATTTCAATTTATAAAGTGAGAACACTTCAAAAATAAAGTAACACGACCTGTGATAGATAACCTTTACTCACCAATTCAATGAGATACTCCTCATAGTAAAGCAATGGTACATGGTAATTCTTCACATAATCATCATGATCGAAACTTGTTCAATCAGTAAACCAAGATATCAAAAACTGCATAAAAGAAACCCATATCAAGATCATGGAATCACATCAAAACAGTTGAACTTCGGTATTCGTTTTGGTTTGTCGGCTTCTTAAATGTTTATTCAAAGATGTGAAGAAATGAAATAACTTTGTACGACTTCCGGACTGTGCGGATAAGCTTTTGGCTGCCTTGATATTTAATAATCTCACACATCTGTTCCGTCTATCTCGAATTCTGTGCAACGATTTCACAACATTATACTCCCTCCGTGTACCTCCCTCAGTTGGGAATAAGTAACGATGGAAGAATCTTTCTTTATAAACCCGTAAAAACCTCATCACACTTTTAACTCTAAATCTCCGAGCAGGTTTTTGATCTTCTGTTTCATTTACCGGAGGCTTTCGAATGAAACAGGTCTGTTGAAACAGTATCCGACTTTTGGATAGAAAAAAATATTAGTTACTTTGCAGTTTAGGAACCTAATTATATTTAAAGTAGTCTCCTTGCGACTTTTGACACTCATAGCCCAGCATTACTTACACTGCCGAAAACACTTCTGGAAGTCTTTTTATTTTGGAATGGTGTTCAACTTCGTCGTCGCGTTCTGCCTTATATCATCTCTACTCTGAAATTGGGATCTTTTCACTGATATTTTCATCTTTGGAAATTGCCAGAAGTAGCAAAGAGACAGGTTCAGCGTTGATAGTATCCTGTAAGTACGGTACAACTGCAAGATGGTGTTTTTTTGTTCCACCGACAGAAGCTTGGGGAAAAATTTTACAGGCGCTCTGCACACGAAATTGCATATAGAGAGCCTGTACTGATATCAACTTGTTCAGAAATCTCTCGTGCGGTCAAACGACGATCTTTTATTATAAGATTTCCTACCTTTTCAGCAACAGCTGCATTTCGAGTAGTTTGATGTTTCCCAAAACGCTGATCACTCTCTACGGACGTGCACCAACTTTCGAATCGGTTAAAGTCCTTCTTAATTTGTATAACTTCCGTATCATTGTCTACAAACACTTGCTGAATCTTTCGACTTATTTCACATAGAAAATCACCAAATTTTTGACTATCAATTTGATGCAGTACCTCTTCTCAAGACGTTCAGTCATCTTTAGAAAAATAAAAATTCGATGAACACGTGTAACAGCACCACTCTCGACTACCTGTTGGAAACGACTGGTAGACTGGAACGATGGGGAAAAATTTACCTCCTCTGTACAGTGGAGGAGCCTTAGGATCTCTACTTTGTATGGGAAAATTCAAGGTCGGGTACGTTTTGAGCAGACCTTGTAGGACCTATTTAAGTAAAAAAACTTAATTCGCTCGGAAAGCACATTTTTTTTAGATCTCTTATTATCTTACTTTTTAAAACACCCTCCCATAAATATGAATTCAAGAAATTAAGAAACAAACAAAGTTAAATTAAATAAACTATCAGAATAGTTGAAGGACTGGAGTTTTCGTAATATAGTCTTCAAATATATATTTCAAGTATTTTTTAATTTACCTAAATTCTTGCATGCATGGGGAAAAAACTCACCGACTGGTTTTCAAATAGACGTGTGATATGGGTCATTCATATTTATAAAACACGAAATTTTGTAAATATAGCACATTTTATTGTTTACAATATCTAAAACATGTAATATAATCCTTACATGAAAATGCTGCATTTTTGTAAGTAAAACTGTTTTATATTCAGCACTTTTATTGATATATAATTAACCAAAAATAAAAAAATACATAATATTTGATTTTTTGAGTTTTAAATTTAATTTTAATAAATTGTTATAACGCAATGGATTCATTAAGTACAAAATATTTACGACTGGCCTTGGAGCAGGTGAAAATTAAAAAAAAAATTTTTTAATTTAAGGTTTTCATCTGCACGTTCTCTAATACATTTTTTTAAAAATAAAATTTATAAATGACAGAATTTTTGACATTCAGAAGATTTAAAAGTTTTTAATTAAATCCTGCTATAAGATTATAATGAAAAAGATACAAAAATTTAATTATCTAATTTAAATTCTAAAAAATTGGCATTAATTTTCATTAATTAAAAGATAGGCTCTAAGACGGCGTTTTTTCACACTAGCGTACAAGAAGTTTTTATTAAATACCAAATTAAGGATTTAAGTTTACTGAAAGCAAATGTAAAGTTGTCGAAAATCAAAATGAATGCATTGGTATGGTTAAAATATCTTGTTCATGCTATATGTAGTAATCTTATTATACACACAAACATATACATAAATATATATATTTAATGAAACTAAAAAAGTGAGATAAATAATCAGAATCATAAGTAAATAAATATAGCTCTATTTATACAATATAGCAGAAAATATGCAAAGGAGCTGTAAAAGTAAATACCTCAATATGGACGTCAATACATTTAGCTGAGCACAGATTTTAGCAGAGTTAATCCTGGTTCTAACCACTCTCCGGCCTTCTAATTATAATACTGAACCAATAATTATAACAGATTGAATATTAAAATATGTTATAAATTGTATAGATAAAAAGTACTAAAATAATATATGCATAGATTGAAGAGATAAATAACAATTTAAAAAAAAGGTATAACAACTTATTTAAGGTATTGAAAATAGCTTATCAAACATCATTAACATGCAAAAAAAATATAATTTAAAGAAATTAAAAGAATATAAGTACTTTTAAAAATTATTTATAAAAATGGCTAATCATTAGTTTAAATATCTCCTTGAAATTAATATTGTCAACATATATAGAAAGTTAGTAATTTTTAAAGGAAGAAAAATTAGAAAACTTTGGAAATAAAAATCTTTGTATAAGATTTTTTTAATTAAACAAAAGTTCCTTTAAATTAGTTATATAGTTATTTATTATATTACAAGTATCATGAGGAGTAATTTAACATAAAAAAGATGAACATTTTCTTGCTAATCGTATTTTAGAATCAATCACAGAGTTTATCTGATATTTGTATAAATAATTTATATTGTTAAGTTCAATGTAATGTATAATTATGTTTCTATAAACAGAAATATGTAAGTTACTGTTCCAAAAAAAGAACGTCAATAACACAAACTTTAAAATAGTTTAAAATAGTCTAGGTAACAGTAAATTTTAGCATTTCATAGGTGATTTATTATTTATAATTTAAGATCAAGAAAGTCTTCATTATTATGATTATTATTTGTAAAATAGAATAAAAAAATTCTCAATAGAATGTTCTATTCAGACTTGGGTTTTTAGTGGCTGTATATATATAGGGGTATTCACTATCAAACCGAAAAATTTTCAGGGTGTGTAGGAGGTTCAGAGATGTCGGGAAATTTCATAGGTCCAAAAAGTCTAGGACATGGTAAAAGAAAACAGCGGAAAAGAATAGAAATAGCAACACATTAATGGGACAGAAAACATTTTAATGAAAGTTGTACCAAAACAGGTGTTCGAAATCTCAACCAGAAGTAGTCTGGAAAACCTGATAGTGTCTTGCATGCCCGGGGAAAGATTTTTGGCATTCAGCAAAAGGCTAAAAGGGGGCGATGAGGTATTCGCGAAGACAAGTGTCTCGCAAAACCTTTTTCCCTGTGCCCAAACCCGACTGGCATTCCCTTCGCACACTTGCAAAAAGGGTTGACGTCCCAAAACGCCCTCGAGAAACGTCCTTGGTACAACAGCCGGTGGAATGCCCACAAATTCGTTTCCATGATCTGCACGTCGACCAGTTCATCAATTGAATACGAGCTCACTTTGAGAAATGGATTGCAAATGACGTCTTCCAGCAGGATCTGTTTTCACGAAATCATCCGTTCAGTTCCATCTCCCACAAGATTGCCCCGAGAAATCTTACAGAGCGTAAAGAATTCCATGCAGCGTCGCTGTCAGGCATGCCAGATTACTGGTCTAAGTTTGAACACCCGTTGTAGCACAAACTTTGAATAAAGTTTTTTTTCAGTCCCTTTGATGTGTTGTTGTTTTTCTCCGCTTCATTGCACCATGGCTCGCAACTGCGGCATTTGTGACCCCGCATTCGTTTATGATTTCAAGTCGTCTCTATACCCCATACATCCCCTGAAATTTTGTCGGTCTGGTAGCGAATCACCCTGTGAATATATGGTATATATATATATATATATATATATATATATATATATATATAGCTACTAAAAAATTTGGTGGATTAATGACCCGAAATGCAGAAGAGCTGATGCAGATTAAATCTTTGGAGACAAAAAATATTCTTCTTGATGTTGGAGAGTGGGGTGCAAGTACAGGCTTCGTCTTCATCATTTGACAGTGATCCAAGATTGCGAGAAAAGCTTTCAAAAAACTTTATTTTGCTTCGTGCTGTGTGACATTTATACGCAATCAATCAATCAGTACAGTATTTTATTTTTTCCTTTCAAAAGAACACATTTTTTTTTTTTTTCTTTTTTTGGAAAAATACTTCTAAAAACTAACCTTCTCTTTTTAAATGTAGGTAAAATCTAAATTATAAGACATAATTTAATAAATTTTCTTAATTGTGGAGCTAAAATGAGAAACAGTTTGATACAGTAAATGTAGATATTTTATGAGAAAATTTCATATTTTATGTTTATTCGATACCTGAGCAATGATAAAAGATTATTTGAAGCTAGAAAATGCTTAGCACAATCATTTGTCTTAAAGAATTCATGAATAAAATACATTTATCATATTTTTTATTTAATGTTAAGCATTTTATAAAATTGCTTTTGAGGAAAAATTTACTTTTAATGAAACAATGAAATATTTTTTGCAGTATTTTAAATTTTAATTAAAATAAAAAATTTTTTTATCCAATTCTTACTTTTTTATTTATCATACTCTTTCTTCGAATAAAAAAGAAAAGAAAAATATCTTATTATTCCAAAACCATCGTCTTCACGCTCTTCAGAGATCGAAAAATAAAATAAAAATAATCGTAATTCCAAAAACCTTTCAAAACAAAAATTGTTTTCGAAATGTCTTAACTCCACCGTCTTTCTCTCTCTCTCTTTTCCTCGCTTTCACACCAATACTTTCCTTCATTCCTCTTGCAGACAGAATAAAATCCGAAAGAGGAAAAAGTAATTCTTCGAGAGTAGGATAAAAAGTGAGTAAATACCGTAAAGAAAGACCCTTCAGTGTGAAACAGTCTCCCCTGGTGAAATTGTTTCGCTTCTTCGCTGCATATCAAAGGATGCGTAAAGATTACGCAGATGAGGTTGAAAAAATTCGACCACTGATTATCAAGGCATCACTGCTTTTGAATAGAGCTTTCGACGAAATATTTTAAGAATCCAGTGTACTTTTTAAATGTGTTGAGCTGTATTTTTTCTTGGCTTATATTATTTAACGTAAAAAAATCCCTAGTTATTTTTAAATATTTTTTTTTTTGAAAAAATGAATTCGTAAATAAGTTTGCATATACACTACTGGCCCCCGTAAATGCAACCCCAAGAAAGACAAGAGATAGCACCACAAAATTTATTTTGTAGATAACATGTTGACCAAGTATCAAATGATTAAATTTATAGACTTATGTGAAGTGTGGTTCCTGCCAGAATCAGTAACCAGAGTAGCCACCATTGTTGGAGATCGCCGCTGCCACACTCCACGGCATTGATTCAAAGAGACTTTGGATGTGTTATTGGGGTACAGTACACCAAGCAGCTTCCACACGTTGCCAAAGTTGATCTGGTGCGGCAGCTGGGGGTGTAATCTGGGTCAATAGTTGAGCAACCATGGACCACATGTTTTCAATCGGTGAAAGATCCAGAGAGCGAGCTGGCCAGGGAAGAAATTCAATCTGGTGATTGATGAAGAACCTTTGGACAATTTGTGCGCCGTGTGGTCACGCATTATCCTGTTGAAATATGGCTGTGGCCAAGCCCTGAAGGTAAGGAAGGACAACTGGCTCCAACACTTCGGAATGAGCGCTGGCTGCTTAAAGTATCGGCAATGTGTACTAGAAGAGTGCGAGAGTAATATCCAATACCACCCTATACCATAATACCCGGTGCAGGGCCAGTGTGGCGGTGCATAACGCAGCTGTTCAGCATCCTCTCTCCATGGTGTCTCCAGACTCGAATCCGACCATCCTGGTGTTGAAGATAGATGCGTGACTCGTCAGTAAATACAACTTCATTCCATTCTGCCACCCACATCCTTCTTTCATCGCACCATTGGTGGCGGGGATGTCTGTGGTTCTGCGTCATGGGTAGACCAAGCAATGGACGTCTTGCAGACAGACCACTCTGCTGTAAACGGCGTCGTATGGTACGCGCAGACACTGAATGATGCGTTGCAGACTCTATGTGCTGTGCTATGGTTCGTGATGTGACTGAGCTATCCGTCATTGCCATGCGCACAATTTGCTTGTCCTCACGTGAAGTGGTGAACTGAGGTGGATGCGATCGACCACGTCGTCCCGTCGTACCCTCCTGCATCCAACGGTCACATATACGCATTACAGTTGTTTGGTTTCGTCCAACACGACTACCGATTTTCCTGAAAGATAATCCACAATCTCGGTGGGCCACTATCCTTCCTCTGTTGAACTCGGAAACTTGATCAAAAGCTGATCGCTGTTTTCTGCGAGACATAACTGATCGTTTTTTGGAAAAACTACAAGAAAACACAATTGTCGAAATCTCCAAGCCTTAAATAGCGCTTTGAGATGGTGCCAAAGGCGCGCGTGATGTGTGTCTGCGCTGAAATTCTAATCATTTGCATATCTCACCTCCGCTAATGCATGTTGTAAATTTCATGTTATTTGCATGCTTCTTTCAGGGTGTTGCATTTACAGTGGCCAGCAGTGTAGTTTATTTTGTTTTAATTATGATAAGGACCTTAACTTAAGGTATTCGGCTACCCTAAAATCACGATTTTTTAAAATTGACAAAGTTTCTTTATGATTGTATTTTATAGGCCATCTTATTAGCTTTATAAAAATGCCAAGTGTTTTATATTTCGTTCGCTAGAACAAAAACTACAAGTGTTTTAGTAAAAACAGATGCCATAATTTTACATAAGATGTCAAACTTTAAAATGCGTTTTACTCGAAATATGTGTTTTTCGAAAAGCTCAAACGGGGACAGCGATTGCTCAAAAAGTTTTGAAAATAATTTGCTGAAATTGTGTATGTTCTGAATAACAGTAGAATTTGAATTCAGATTTATCAATCACAGTTTTATATTTCTAAATTTACTGTGCTTTATGTGAATATAATCACTTTTTTAAAGCAATTTCATATAATCACTAAGATAAAAGGTACCAATTTTTGTAAAAATTAAAATATCTCTTATCCTGAAGGTCATTTCAAACATGAATAACAAAGTAACACATCAAAATTGAAGAATTGAGAATTCGTTCACAAAACTTTTGCACAAAGCGGGCCCTGTTTATGTTATTTTTGGTACTTCACCAATTTTTTCCCATTTTAATTATAATAAAAAAAATTCTGTTCTCAATTTTAGGAGTTTTTCCTTAAAATATACTAAAATCTAAAAATCATAAAAAAAATCCCCATATTTTCATCTTTTCAAAAAGAAAAAGTTGTTGCAAGTGGTCGAACACCTTAATTTTCATCGATTTAGTTACTTAATTAACAAATCGATTAATATTGATAATTTGATAAATAAACTAACTTTAATAAATAAACATGTATAACAACCTCCCTATTTCCGAGTCCTTAGTCATCTTCTAAAATTCAAAGGCAGCCATGCAGCCAAAGGCAGACGTGGATCCTAAAACAATCGTACATGGACGATTATAAATAACAAACACTATCCACGAAAACGTAGACAGACTGGCGAAGGATGTCCGATTCTAAACACGATCCTCTTTCCAGATTTTTCCTTTTTAGACATCAACACTCTGGTTAAATACAAACTGAGCAAACAATCAATATCCACATTCCAACAAATTTGCCACATCAATAGTAACCGAGCAATACGAAAAACAATTGTCAGACAGGGGCATCTTACAAAATGGGCCAACTGGGCCTGGGCCCAGGTACTCACCCTCAGTGAGGCTCTCGTTTCGTTCTCTACTATGTCTTAATATGATCATGACCCATATAAATTAAATGGTTAAATTTTACTCCCGTACATATTCTCCGAAAAACAGAGAATTTCAAAATGTATGTCAACTGGCAAAAGTATTAAAACTGTATTATTGTGTGATGACCTTTGTCCACATGTCTAGTCCTAGGCCTAGTACCATAAACAATTATTCAACTTATCTAGTCGAAATGCGGCCATCGGTCGAGCCAGTTTTTGCCTAGGTTTTGTGACTCGTGTATATTTATTTGTTTCAAATTACCGTTTGAACGAGTATTTAGCAATGCATGCTGCATTCTGTCTACTTTAATAGATCTCATGTAGGACCTACTTTTGCGTAGGAGGTCAGAGCCTCAAAAACCTTAAGATTTCTCTGGGCCCAGGTTCTCAAAGAGTCTTAAGACTTCCCTAGTCAGACTAAGGGCAAGACACGCCAGGACGATGAAAGTTAACCTGGATGGAATGAAAACATACCGAAACTGCAACAATTATTTTGATGCCGAGCTAAAAAAATGGTCCATATATTTAGCTGCCCCGTCATCCTTGCCTCTATACTTGACATTGGAGTACATTTTGGTACAGACATAAACTTCAACAAAGAAAACATAGAGGATCTGTCAAGAGTAGTCATCCGTGCTAACGGCAAATTCAAATTCACCATGAACACGACATCATCATCATCATCAATAAAGAAAGTGTTTATCGTTTCTAAAATTAATAATATCCAATAGTACCAATAATAAAAGAAAAATACATTGTTACGCATTTTATGTAATGAACCCTTAAAATAGTGTAAATAATTTATATCTGGATGCGTAATACATTAATATTTTTATTTTCTGTGGTATTTATTTTATGTTAAATCTTTCATATCTGCAAGCAACGCCGTTCCTTACATTATAATGGTAATTCAATAGAAGCATATCGAAATGTTGGTGATAGAGCCAAGTTGACATCATTTTTGATGACCATGTTGGCAACTTGGCGATGGATTGAACGCTGCAGAAGTTGATATGTTGTAGAGCTACCTGGTGGGGAGCTGTAACAAATAGGATAGCACAAAACCCTTCTCCTCAAAAAATACATATGCATGCCAATTTTCATAGTAATTGATTAAACGGTGTTGGAGTGATGCAATTTCACATATGCCAACATCCATTTTTGTACATATAGATTGTATAAATGCCAGATATGAAATTTCGAAAAACCTTAATTGCTCTTAACTCTTAAACCTTATATATTAGAAAAAAATCCTTCCATTTTTATACGTCTTATGATTTTGAAAATTTGTTTCATTTTGGTCTCATGCATTCCTTTCTCTAAAACGGATCATCAAGTATTTATAAATAGCACTAAATACATTCATTTTTTTAAAATTCTAACAATCATAATGAAAATCAATTTCAAGGCCTTTTTAATCATTTGAAATTTAATTACTATAAGAAATTAATAGTTCAAATAAAAACGGAGACACCAAGAAACTAAATGGAGAGTAATTTAATTGGGGATCCAAACGTTTAAAAAAATAGTCAGCAGCAGATTTTCTTTATCTGATAAACTAACAGAATAGGAAATCTTCATATTCGAAATTGAAAATGATTCGAATTCTGAAACCAAGTTTAAAAAATCAATACAATATATAAGTATGATATGGCGTGAAAAGTAACTGTTACAGAAGAAATATCATTTTCGCGTACCTCTAAGATTTTCGTCACCTAAAAAAAATTGTTGCGTGATCAAGTGTATTTAGCCGCTTCCTTAATATTGGAGATGGGAGTAATGCACGCAAACGTTAAAATATTATGCGTTTTTATTCCATGGATTCCTGAGGTACATGAAGCTGATTGATGATGAGAAGATAGCCCAAAAAGTTTCAGTTTTTGGAAATAATGTAATTTCTTTAACATTTTGGTTTTGTATTTAATGGTTATGAAAGAATATTTAAATAAATGCCATTGTACTTAAGATTTATTCTTAGATAGTTTTATCTTAATTTTTATTTTGTTTTTAGCATAAAGCTGAGCAAGATATTTAGGCAGAATGTCTTTATTGTTCAAAATGTAGGTTTTTCCTTTGCAAAAAATGGCAATAATGCTACTGAGAGAAGAATTAGACACTTAACGATCAGGGACGTCTTAAGACTATTTAAGGGCCTGGGCCCAGAGAAATCTTAAGATTGTATGTAAGGCCCTGAGCCCCTATTCAAAAGTAGGCCCTATCTTAGATATTTAAAATTAGACAGTATATAGCATGCATTGTCAAATGCTCGTACAAACGATAATTTGAAACAAATAAATATGCATGACTTCCTATCTCGAAACCCTAGGCACGAATTTGCTTCACCGATGGCCCACATTTTGATTAAATGAGTTTCTAACTGGTCTATCCGCAAACCTACAACTCATCTTCATGGAGTAAATTTATTTCTTCTTAACTGTATGCTCTATTGAAAACTTTCTCCCGAAGAAGACTTTATTTATGCAAATGAGTGATTCTATTTAAGCGTTGACATTAAGGTATTCGATATTAGTCGATGTATAGTCACTGTATGATCACTTATTGATAACTGACGAATAAGTGATAAAATTGAGTTTAATACGATCGAGGTCGTCTAACAAATAAGAGAAGTAAATTGTAGCGTAGCCGTCCAAAGTGTTCCAAGAGTAAGTGGTACAGATTATACTCATATGTTAAATATCCTTCAGACGTGGGATTACTCTTCTAATTAGTTGCGTACTGTATTTCTGAGCTTTAGTTCTTTGGTTTAAGTCAGTGAGATAATAAATCTGAGTTTGAAACTGGTGATGGCTTATCTTTACTCCAACCCCTAAACACCAACTGCCGCTAATCATTTGTTACAAGTATCAGGCCTAGGCCTAGGCATTGACAATGGCCATCGCATAATAATACAGTCTTGCTATTTTTTCCTCTTGACATGCAGCTTGAAATACCAAGTTTTTTTGGAGAATATATACAGGAATAATATTTGACCATTAAAGTTATCCGGTTAATGATCTTATTAAGACAGAGTCGAGAACGAAACGAGGTCCCCACCGAGGGTGAGGTCCTGAGCACGGGTTGAGTTGGCTCATGCCTTAAGAAGTCCCTGTTAACGATATAATCAACAAAATTAAAAATAATAATGATTTGAATAACTTAACAATTACACATAAAGATAGAAAATAAACTTCTGTATTGTAGTTACTATTAATTAAACGCCAAGGTTAAAAGAATAGTCAAGTTTTGTAAGTTATATAATTACATCCTATTTTTATGTCATTAACAAAAAAAAATGCTTAAGAAAGAAAATAAATAAAGGTGAACTAAAAAATATAAGGGTTGTGACTGTTCTGGTATCTTAATGCCAATAAATACTCTAGTGTTTTAATTGAGAGAATTTGCATATTTTACCGAATTTCAAGAAAAGATTTGAACGAAATGCAAAAATGCTGCTTCAAAACAAAGATGCCTATCTTATGTGTGAAAAACGTTAGCGTATATAAGTAGGGGGGCATAATTAATCGATTAACAGGATTTATCCACATTTCGTTCGGCAATACACCTAACCGAATCTCTTTTTCTTTTCAGCAATTGGTTAATTTAAAACTAAAATAGAAAAAACGAGTAACCACCAACACGTTTAGATGATGGAATGAGGTGACAGTTTGTAAGTAAACTAAAAGTAGGTGAGTTTAAAATCCAGAATTGTACAAAATTCAAACGCCTGGAAAGGTCATCCAACGGGCAGAGAAGTTCGTCATTTGTCCATTATAGCGAGGAGTAACAAGTATACTAAACACTGGCGAAACTAGTATTCAGTGGGCCCCCTATCAAAATTCTTTCTGTGCCCTCTTTTTAGGTATGATAATCCAGTTAGTGATACATATGTCGGGGCCCGTATCATCGATACGTCGGTAGCTATGCCCTTGATACTACAGCTTCTTAACACTCTTGTGAGGTGTATGTGGCAACAGAAACTCGAATTTTAAGGGTGACTTTTCCCGGAAGTGTTCATGAAAGAGTACTGTTTTAAAGAAGACATGCTATTTGCTTCCCAATCAGTTTTGCGAACAATATAGTCCATTTAAAACAATGCAAAAATCATGGGGATGACAACATGGATTAATGGGTGACCATTCTCTTATCTGATAAATCCAAGTTCAGCCTAACCAGCGATTCTCGTCGTACTTTAATATGGAAAGAGCCTGGGACCCGATCCTTGACCTCCAATGTCCCAGAAATTGACTAATCCGCAGAGCAATTTTAATGGTCTGGGTAATCATCACGTTGGATAGCCCCACATACCTCCATGTCTTTGAAAGAGGCACTGTGAATGCTGTGAAGTATAGGGATGAGGACTTGGAGCCCTATGTTCATCTTTTCAGGTGTACAATAGGCACTATTTCACTTTAATGAAAGACAACGCGAAGCCATATAGAGATCATCTGGTCGATGAATTTCTGGAAAGGGAGGGTATTCGCCAGAAGGATGGGCCAGTCAGCTCTACGGACCTCATCTCATTTAGAGCATGCCTGGGATGCTCTTGGAAGAACAACTGAAACTCGAAACCTCATTTCAGAATCATCCAACGCCTAAAAACCGTATTGGGGTTAATTCCCCTGATTTCCAGTATAAAATCCCGGTACGGGCTCTGTATGTCTGTAACAGAGGACAATACCCTTGTTTTGTCTGGCAACATTTCCTCACCTCCAATAACTGAACTCTGAACAATGAATCAAAGCGTGTACGTCAAAACTATATGCATCTTTGTCTTGATTTTGTATTAGTAGTAGAAAGGATGTCTCGAAATTCTATGTAGCATTTAATCTAACTTTTATTAACTTTTATGTTTTATCTATTTGTATAGTTATAGTGCCTTGTCAAATTAAAACATTAATTTAAAAATACAGGCTACTCTTCTTGGATAAATGTTTTTATTGAAAGAGATGTTGTTTACAACTCCCTGCAACCTATATCTGACTCGATGTTCTATAAACAAGTCAAAAGATACGTCAAATTTTCCTTTTTCTTATTATAAGAATTATAGAACATTTATTTGATTTAGCAAAATTGGTTGATTTTTTGCAACACCTCTTATTAACCAATTGTCTATTTTGCAACTGATTTTTTATACCTTCCGACTCTCAGGAGTGCTACACATGATCATGCGTGTGTATTTTAACTGTTGAATGGTTATTTTGTTGCTTTATATCTAACCTATGTTTGTACAAAATTTCATAAAAATCTGTCCAGCAGTTCTAGAGATAATCGATCAAATCTTAAAATTCTCTTAATTTGGAACACCAGTGTATATGATTTTTTTAGTTATAATTTTAGATTGAATATCGTGTAATTTATTTTTCTGGTTGATATGAAATAGCACTGCTACAACAATACGATACACCTGACCTTGTAATTCAGAACAATGTTAATGAAAATTTGCTACCACATCTTTTTTATCTTCAATGCAATGGAACCATACAAATAATCGAAGTGAAATGCGTTTTCCATTTTAGCAACGAGGTGTTTTCGAGCTCAGTCAAAAGGAATGTGTGTGTGGTTAAAGTGAATTCCATTACATCTAAGGAGAAACAGTCGACAATTACCATTTTAATTTTATGCCACTTGAACATGGAATAGGTAGTCTTAAGGTAAAACCTATCAATGCTTAGTTCAAAAGGAACAATTTCCAACTGTTAAATAATTATGAACTACATTCCATTTCAGATGAGCAGGATTATGAAAATATATAAAATAGCTGAAATGTTTTTTACAACTAATTATTTTTTATTAACGTCTTAACGTCTATTTCCAAGGAAGATAAAAATATATCAGATTTTTTTTTCTTTCTGAATCTTTTCCGAGGAATATTTTTCGTACATAATTTCAAGGAGCTCTATCATCGAGAATTATAATTACTGTATTTTAAATCAGATGTCTTATATTTCAGCAGGAGAGCTCAATATGAAAAATATTTAGACAGTGAATAATATTAAGTCCGTATTAATTGTAGTGATTCAATTTAACATTAGGAAATCATTTGCAATGTGATAAGCAAAGGGAAAAGAGAAAAAAATTGTACTGCTGGCCGTTAATGCTGTAACACAAAGAAGGAAAGTAAATAACCAAACTTTATTTATTGTACGTATGTATCACAAAGTAGACAACATAAATTAATTTGCAGGCAGTTTTGGAGAATACACTGTCCAAAATTATTACACACAGCTTCTGCCTCTGGTACCCAAAACAAAATTAGCTCGTATGGCACACACACATGAAGCAAACTGGGTTTAAATGACCAATAAGATTAAGTCATTCCATGCTATTTCAATTCTATGCCATATTTCCTTTATTGTAGAAGCAGGAGAACAGTGGTGACCAAGTTTCCCTCCAACCCCGTCCTGGTGATTTAAGTATGGGAGAGAATTATAGAACGCGTAAACCAGGGCAGTAGTCAAATACCATACATGTTGCTGTGGCACTGGTAAGGTGCAGCGCTGTTGAGGTCAGATCACTCCTGTGGTAAAACTGTGTTAGGACAACATTGGGATGCTCGTAGGTGTGAGCCTTTAGAGGTCACTGTAAGACTGAGAAGGTCCTAGTGAATCTGGAAGTCGACCGAAAAGAGAGTCTGTTAGAGGTTTCTGGGGCATCGTAGAGTGATGAAGCCTGTAGAAATGTCTCTCTAGCGTTTGTGAAGTTTCTTAGCGTATCTGAAGTCTTTAGGTTTCCTTTTTAGGTGCCTATCTAAAAGTGGAATACGTCACGCCCATGAAAGCGACACGTGAGGCACAATCATTTCTACCTTTTACGTAGCCGGGATTACTTTTCGACTATTGGTCCAAGTCAACCCTCACGTGGGGGACTTTGAAGCTGGAGATTGGCATGGGAACTGCTCTGGTCACCTCTCTGTGGCTGAATAAAGGGAGATTAAAGGTTGACTTGCCTTAGCCATAAGCGATGGAGTGTCCAGTCTCGGATTCTTTCCCACATGAAACCCATGACCGTTGAGACATCACTAGTTTCTTTACGGAATTGGGTCATTTTGTTGAAACTACTGCAATGACAAGATAGGTCAGAAACATGACAGTAAACATGTGATTTTGGTAATCTCAATGAAATAACGTATGTGAGTCCTCAGAGATAGGGCAAAACTACTGGCTTTAATATCTGAGAAATGTAAGGGCACCTGTTCAAATTACCCACAACCCGAGCAAAAGGCGTTAGTGTCATGTATCCAACCACCTAACTATCATACCTCGTGAAAGCCTTGTACAAAATCAAGCTGACCACATGCGTTCTACTCGGTGTATCCAAAACGAATACATCAATCGTAATGCTGTACACAGAACCAAGATTTTAATCTGGTAAAAACATCGCCACTCCTGTGTCAAGTTTTTCATTTGGAGCACCATTATCCCAGTGTGTCTCTATGCTGCAATTTCATTGGTAGCCTCTATACAGATCGCAGAGCAAGAGTAAGCCTGTGAAGTTTCATACGTCATTGCACAATCTGTGTGAATATTTGTGGAGCTGCAAACAAGTTCCTTTTCTAGCCTCGATAGGTGCTATGTATCTATCAAGCCTGGCCCGACATCAAATGTATCTTCTGGGACGTTACTGGCGGGGCAGGGGAATTTTTTTCCCCAACCCTCAACATATTTAAGGCATTTTTGGGGGTTTCAACCAGAGAAAGTAGCATTATCGTGGAACGATAAACGGAACTCTTGAGATGTCGCTATCGAATTCCGACACTTTCTGGTATCCTTTTGTCTTTCTTATACAATCATGATATGATCATCTTTCAAGAAACTAACAGTTAAATATGATTCCCATGAGAAACCTGTTGCATAACTTTTCTTTTATTCATAGTTTGAGATGCCAATTCTCTTTCTTTCTTAATTCAATCGCGCTTAAATATTTATCATTTTCAAACCCACATTTTCTTCCTTTCATATGAATTTGACGTTTGTATTACCATGTGTTATGATTATAACCGTGAGCAGTGTAAATCGCATTGCATTCTGCTCTATCGCTCGTAAAAACTGTACATTTACTATTTTAAAATATTTTTCCTTTCATTTTCAAATCAATTACTTTTGCTGAATATAAAAAAAGACAATTTAGAAACATTCACTCAAGAAGAATCGCAAGAAAAGCTAAAGTGAATGAATATAAAACAATATCTGACAAGAAATAATACCTGTTGATTCAAAATAAGTGTGACCAATTTTAAAAGCATATAACTATTTATGATGAATTTCTATCGTTTTACTACTGGGTTTATTTAAAAGAAAAAACATTTAAATTACCAATCTAACCTTTTTCTATTAGTGGGAGTAAATTACAGTGCTGAAATTGCATCCTCAAACCCGGAACGAAATTTTACAGCTTTTGAAGGATAGTTAGTTGTTCAAAGTCTGTAAATAATAAAGCATTTAAAAATCGAAAAAGACATTTTTCTATTGTATTACTATCTAAACTTCAAAAAGAAATAAAATTTGGCTCGCAATCAAAAGCTCCAGGGAAAAAATGTGAACAAAAAGAAGTCCTTAATGAAAGAGAAAAAAAGAAGTTGAAAAGAATTATCGCTGTAGAAAATTCTTTGCCTCATTCCCAAATAGCAAAATGAAGATTCAATACATTTCAAACAGAAAACGTCACAAAGACGCAGCTGTTTTGAAAAATGCAAGTTGGCCGTCAGGTGTTATGGTATGGACGGAAATGCCCTCTCCAGGCTTAACAAAACCATTTTTTTTATAGTACCAAACTTTAAAATTGATGCTAAATACTATCAAAATAAAGTTTTGAAACACTTCTTCAAAAAAAGTAAACGTCTTTACCCTCGAGGAAACTTGGTTTTTCACTAAGATTTTGTACTGCTAACTGTAAAATCAACTATAAAATTTTCTTCCTCCAGATAAATGACTATCCTAATACCCTGTCTGTGTTCTTTGAGATTATTTTTTGGGGATACTTAAAAAAAAAAATTAAATTAACGTTAAGTGAGGGCATTTCAAGGGCTTAGAAAGGGGTTAAAAATGATCGAAAAACTTTTTTTACTTACCCAAAAACCCCTTATGAAAAGTGAACTGTGCAGAAAACCAAATTAAAAAATTGTGTAAATAACTTTATTCTATAAAAATTTATGATCCGCTGAAATTGGTCACACTATTTATGAATCAACTGGTATTAAATATTTATTTTCATATTTTATTATATTATTTTTTTCGTTTTTTATTTCGATAAAAAAAATTAAAATTTGATGTACGTATAAATTATATGTATACCAAAATGGCCCACACAATCATCTCTATGAAATACAAATTTTTTGACTGCAAAGTTGAAATCAAAAAGAGCTTTATATTCTTGAATTTTTCAATAATGTTCCTCACTTAACTTTATTTCCCCGCGCTTCCCACCCCAACTGAAACCTTACACCACCGCACCGGGGCATTTCTGACTGTAAACAGGAAGCGAATCGGACGGACACAAGGTCTTTGTCCACATCAATCCGCAGCGCCTTCCAAGGTGTGATTTACATTTATGCCTGTATTACTTCTTAAAATTAAAAATAAATCAATTGTAAATATTTTCAGTAATATAAACATTTGTATTATCGCCATCTCTGGCTTTTACTCGAACTCAAGCAATGGCATTAAATAGTTTATCTGTACACAAAACAAAACTACATATTTACATTTATGTTCCCATACATAATAATAATGAAGATTACTTATAATTTTAGATATATCACACAAAAATCTTTTTGAAAAATGACTGCATTTAATTTTAAAAAAACCAAGAAATTTTATGTATTTAAGAACCATTCTCATTAAACTGTACTTACATATCAACAATTCTATTCAGAAAAATAAATAACTCCTCAGCGCATTTTTCCAATTCTTTCTGATAAATTATTCCCTAAGATCGAAAGCATGACACATTGAATCTTTTGTCCTCAGTAGACAATGACGGCATTATTTCATAAAAGAGATGAAGAGGAAACATTTGATATTCACAATCAGCGCTTATTAATTTTCTAACGTCTACCACCTTTTGTTCTTCGTACTGAAAGAGAGGAAAGATTTTAATAATGAGTGCGGATTTATTCATTATTATTAGGTTGTAAGAATTGAATTGAATTGAATTCTGAACTAAAAAGTTCATTAATAATATTGCAGATTCTTATTGGTAGACTTTAGAAAAATTAATTGGGATTTAATGACAATTAACTGTTTTAGAAGAATGTGAATCGATGAAATTTTTCAATGAATATTATTTTTAATTCTGATTCTCTTTCTAGCGTACATTGAAGAGTTCAATAAGTTTCCTTTGGATAGAGATAGCAAGAAATTTAATAAATGTGATAAAGGATTGTTAAAAATAATTAAATAAAAAAATCTGATTACCTTAAACTTTGTGTCCACTTATCAGTCAAAGGACTTTTTTAATTTACGGCCAAAAAAGCTTTTCTTTCACTAAAAATATAACAATCGGTGTTTTAATGTTTGGGGAGCTATTTAAATTAATTAATTCTTCTATTTATTTTATTAACACTAGAAAGACTGAAATTAAATATATACCTATATTGCCCAAAGCAATTAAAATGACGGCATTGTGAAAGAATGATTAATTGAAAAAATTTTGTTTAAATTAACTTTTTTAAAATTTTTTTTAATTTTTTACAGTTATATAACACAAGTTATTAGTAAATAATAAAAATAAACAAAAAAACCCCTTGGGAAAAAAAATATTCTAAAAAATTGTGATTTATATGAATTGTTTTCTAAATTTAAAAACAGTCAAAATATTCCTTTGGGAATCTAGTGTTATGAAATAGTTCCCCCTAGTATTCGATTTTATCTAATTTTTTTTAAATCATGATATATTCCAGCTTTTTCTCAAATTTGGGGGCAAGCAAAATTAAAAGTTAAAATTATTTAAAAAAAAATAAATTTTCTGAAAGTTAACAAACAAAATACTTCTACATAATAAAAAAAACAATTTTTACTGAAAATACACTTTTTAAGTATCAGTACAACACGTATTTTTATAATTTTAGAAAAAACTAAGTTAAGAACAAATTTTTATAATTACCAATGACACCATGGGCTAGTCATACATATCAAATTATAAACAAAAATTATATATAATGCTTATCTTGATAATACGTACGGTTTATAAATGATTCCTAACTGCCGATTAAAAGTCACGTGATTCGCTTCCCAATGTCACCGTTTTCCACGTAGGCACACGTATGTGATGTATGGGAGGGGAAGGTTGAAGAAAAGGAATAAAAATAAGCAAGTCCTTTTAAATAAGTAAATTTTTCGCAAACGCTGTCAAGGTTCTTTTATTGCATTCCAAAGCCTTTGGAATGATTTTATGGATAATAGCACACAAAAACGATCGTACTTCGGAAAGACGTATATATACGTCCGGAACAATTAATGCTTTGGCTGAATGAGGCGTTTATATACGTGGTAGAACTTACGAGGGAAAAGTCGTATTGTAGCTTTAGCGCCAAAGAATAGACATTTTTGATTTCGATACATTATTATTGTATAGAGACAGGAGGCGCGATGAAAATTGTGATCGAATATTGGATCAAAAACATTGAAAGTTTAAGAGGCACTGATATATTCCTATCATTTTAGCTTTCAAATGTATTCAAAAACATTTTTGTAACCTCTGCATCTGATATAAAAAGGATAGGACTTGGAATTCCAAAATGGAATCATAATTAACCAATTTCCGCAAAACTTCTTCTTAGGGGATCTCTACTCAACAAAAGAAATATGTTTACCAAATTTCAAATTCGTAAGTCTAATGGTTCAAAAAAAGAGATTTTTTTTTATCCTGAAAACCCTGTAACATCCCACAATTGCCCTTAGAAGTTGGGTTCGTCTAAACCTGTTCTTAGCGAAACTTAACAAAAGATACATATTGTTACTAATTTTGTGTAATGAATTTTTAAAATAGTGTAAATAATTTATATCTGGATGTGTAAGACGTTTCTTATGATCTTTGTTGTATTTATTTTATGTTACAATTGTAATATTTGCAAGCAACGCCGTTCCTTACACTATAATGGCAATTCAATTGAAACTTGGTGAAATTTCGGTGATAGAGCCAAATTGGCATTATTTTTGGTGACCATTTTTGGCAAGTTCGCAACCCCAAGGATCATTTTTGAAATTAGTGGAGAAATCAACTAATATCACGATCCCTGACGCAAGCGGATTTTTAGAGAAGAATCCGTAAGGTCTGTAAATAGGGGAATTGCTCGCCGTAACTGAGTCTTGTTTTGACCGTTGCAGAGTAGTATTGATTTGACCGTGAAGAGTCGACCAGCGATTAGTTATTACTGCGGCTGTTGTGTAGGACGAGCGAATGCTTGTGAATAATCTTTTAGATAGTTGCATTTTAGACACATATAGATGTGTTTGAGCGCCGTAGAAGGTGTGAAGGCCTTTTGAGATTTACTCAGTGAATTTGAGTAATGTATCCTTTATTCAACAATAAATTTCCATCACTTCTGAAGAACTGTCTTTCTCTTTGCGACTGATTGCATAAAACCCTTGAATCCCGATCAACTTAACAATATTTTCCAAATTCCAACTCTGTAGATCTAATAGTTCCGGAGATGTCGGAATAATTTAGTAAATGAGACTCTTAAAATTAATTATTATGTAAATTAAATATTTAAAAAACAGTTAATTTTGATCTAGCTCCTTTAAAAATAATGTTTATGAAATTTAACACGATGAGCTGTGTATAGCAAACGTTCCTCATAATTTGATAGCACGTAACTTCATTTTTTTCACAAGTATTGTGGGGAAATATTGCTTTAAATCTGTTCAGAGAGAAACAAATCCCTCTCAAAAGAACTATTAATATTTATTGTTTTATATTTTACTGATAGTATACATTTGCCATAAACTAGAATTATATAGATCTTTTATGCTTAGAATTTATCGTATAATTACCTGTTACTTAAAATAGTATTCCAATGCCATCGATATTTTTTAAAAAAACGTTTAACCGTAGAAATAATAACTGGATTTTCTTTCTTAGTACAAGAACAAGGATAACAATGTAAAATATATATCCTTATAATCTAATTCTAACGCGCGCTATTTGAAAGTATATTTTGCTTTTTTCGAGAAAAGTACTAATATGAAATATCATATGGAACAGGATTCTTTGAAATCTATTTCTAATCGTATATCCAGTTTTTTCTATGTAAAAGGTGCTTAAAATTTATTGGATCAATTTTATATCAACATTTTTAATAACCACCTAATTATTTAATTACGAATTTGTTGAATTTAATCAGTACAAAAAATAGGGGAGCTATGTATATTTGATTGAAATTGAAGTACATATTAACTTTGGGACAAAAATAACATCATTGTCTGTATGGTCTCTCTCTCATTTATATGATGCTTTTTTTTTCCAAGTAATAAAGAAATAAGTTTTGAATTTTTTATGTAAAAACTTTTCATAGATTTTTTTTCAATAATTCTTTCTCAGTATTCAAGAAATTATATCTGTAGAATTATAAACCTTGAGTAAAATAAGCTAAATCTTTTTAAAGGTACGATAATTCAGACAGGAACACAATCTTCAAGACTAAATGTTGTGCTATTTCAATACTTACGATTTAAAGAAGAATAGTTCAAGTATAAACCTGATTCTTGACAAAATTAGTTCGATGTTACTTTTGATTCTAAAGATTAGTTCAAAATATATATCAGCAGTGTGATCATAACTGCCCAATTGAATCTAAAATATTTGCTAAAATATAAATAGGACACATTAGTAGTACGCTCATATTTGAAATTTTTATATACTATTCAAAATGACAAAACTATTATTAAGTAAGTAAATGCTGAATGAAGAATAAACAATTATAAGACAGCAATTAGAATTAGTCATCGTATTATTAAGTTACTGCAGTTCTTCTCCAACTTTCAATATTTGTGGCCCACTATTCAATCATAAGTTTCATTGCGCCCCTTTCCCCCCTCCGTACAATAACAATATATTGGTTTCAATCATACTCTGTAGTTTTGACACTAAATGTACAATACGACTTGAGCCTCTTAAGTGCCACAGGCTTATATAAACGTCTCGCTCAGCCAAATCATTAATTTTGTAGACGTATATAAGCGTCTTTCTGAAGTACGATCTTTTATTTGCACTACTGTCCATAAAATTATTCCGAAGGCTTTGGAATGCAATAACAGGTTTTTACAGTGTTTCGAAGGATTTGCTTATTTATCCCTTTTCTCCGCCCCCTTCCCCCCAAAAAACATAACAATGATAGCATTGGTGAGCGAATCACGTAACTTTTATTCAGCAATTAAGGAATTAGTTATAAACCGTACTAATTATCAGGATAAGTTTTAACACAATTGATTTATTGATTGAATAGTACCGTCACACTGTTTAGCTACACAAGGGCTTTTGGCGACGGACCACGTAATTTTGAACCATGGTCAAGTGACGTGGGCGACACTTGAGCTGGCAACACCCTCTCCTAACTACCATATCACACCAACGGGAGGACGTTTCAGCTCTCGACAGATTTAACGTGCATCGCTGCCCTACACGGCGGGTGTTTAGTGGTACTGGGTTCGAATTCGTGACAAGGTAAGCCACGGTCTGATACCTATACCACTCGGCTACCGCGACCGTTAAGTTTTAACAGAAACCCATACGGTTGCTGGTAATTATCAAACTTGTGTTTTTAACTTAGTATTGTTAAATTAATGATAAAATACATTGTATAGAGAGACTGATACATTTATAAGTGTATTGTATCAGTGTAAATGTGTATTTTATTTTTTATTATGTCAGAATGCATTTGTTTGCTACTTACAGAAAATTAATAATTTTTAGAAATAATCTTTTGTTTTCGACTTTTTAATATGCTCGCGCCCCCCTCATAGAGTTATTACGCCCCCTTAGGGGGTCATTCCCCACAGTTTGAGAAACACTGAGTTATGTGTATACATGAATCTAAGCCGCACTATTTTTCCAGTGTTAATGCTACTGAAAATCGGGGTGCGGCTTAAAATCAAAGGCAAAAATTTGTTGGGTGGGGGAAATTGAGTTTCCACCCCTTTCAAAAAGAAAAATGTAATAGAGAGAAATAGAGTAAATATAGGTTCATGTGTGTATCTAAAAGTTTTTAATGCTGGTAAAATAAATTAATTATTATCTTCTTATTATTTCTCATTAAGTTTTTTTAAATTTCTGAAGTATCGGATACAGTAGCGCACACAGGAATTTTTCAAGGAGGGGGTCTGGGGTTGAAAGCTCACCATTCTTGTATCATGCTATTTTTGATTTTGTCGATTTTCAGGATGAAACACAGTAAAAACTAATTATTGAGTAAATAATTAGCATTAATAAATAAAATTAATCATTAATAACAAATATTTAATTAAATTTTATATACTTAAAATTATAACCAATCGGCAAAAAATTAAGGGCTTTGGGGAGGGTCAGACCCCTAGGCTCTATGTGCGCCACTGATCGGATATCATGAATCTTTTGCACAATTTTTATTTTTCTTCAAAACTTGTAGCGGATTGGGAGTGCGGCTTAGAATCGATGACAACATTTTTCCCCAAATCATGTTGAAAATTTGTGGTGCGGCTTAGAATCGATTGCAGCTCAGATTTGAGTAAATACGGTATTTCGTATTGGGGCGAATTTATCCTCTGTTTATGTTAAGATCCTTTTTGAATATAGAGAGAGTATTTATAAAAAAATCTCTCTATTAAAGAAGTAATATAAAAAAGTTCCTACTTAAATGAAAGAAAAATTTCATTTTAGCTACTTTTCATTGAATAGTTACAATTAATATAAATATGTATATACATAGGACACACACACAGAATCACAACATTAAGTGGTAATTAGTTTTTTTAATTATCATTAAAGTATCGTATTGTCCTTTTAATTTCAATCCAACTGAATGCTATACCACGTGAGAAAAAAACCTTTTCAAGTTTTGACACAAGTCACCGAAATTGTTGCTAAGTCGCCAACATGGCTGTATTTGTAATTCTTTAAATAATTAGTTTTAATCGATTAATTTTTATTAATTATAATTAATTGTATTTTCATCCAAAATAATCATGTATATAAAATTTCAGCTCAATGGAGCGCTTTAAAATGTATTTTGTTAACGATTGAAAATTCCACCTAGATAAATAAATAAATATATAGAGAGTGTGAGTTAATAGTAGGAATTGAAAAACACTAGACAATACAACTAACTTTAAAAAAGCTATAATCGATATGAAATTAATTTTTCCAAATCAGTGTTTGCGGAACTACAGTGGTGTTAAGTATTTTTATTTTCAATTGTTTTTATTCAAAATTGTTTGAGTGTAATAATAATTAAACTCATTCGAGCATTTTACTAAGTAGAAGCCATGTGAGATGAAAGGAAGTAATTCCTAATATAACAGTCAAAAGTTTATCCTGCAGTTTTTTAAGCCTTCTTAAATGGTTTTTTCAATTAAATAAATTCATAATTAATTAATCCTTCCTAATTAATTCTTTTTCCGTAAAAAATAATATATAAGGAGCATTTCTTCTTAATGTACTTGTCACTAATAATGTATTTATTACTATTATTACTACTACCACCATATGAAATTGAAGTTTATTTTTATTACTGCAAAATTTAGTTTTGTTCTTAATTCTTTTAAACGGCTGTGCTAGATATTGTGTAGTTTTTAATTTTATACCAGCTGCTTGCCCGGCGTTGAACGAACTTTTTCAAGTGTATAGCTTTTCGCCTTGGAAATTTCCCCTTAATTTTGTAGTGAAAAATAAAAAAAAATAATAAAAAAAAATACAGCTTTAATTTATTTTTAAAAAAATATTTTAATTTATATCCATTTTTGTTAAATAATGAATCAAAAAAAATTCTTACAGTTAGCTATTGAAACGACTGCTTATTTTTGGATGCGTGTTCTTAAATTCTTACTTAAACACACACAAACGTATCTATTTATGTAAGGCTATATCTTCGCAAGAAACGGTAAACGCAAAAAAACTCGCCAAAGATACCAAAAGATGATAAATGAAACGAGGAATCCATTTTGACCATTTAATTTCTTAAATTACAGTTATTTGAAAAGATATTACTTAAAAACGATAAAAAGCGCAATTCGTCTGCATTGTAACATGAAATACACGGCCAGTTTAGCTGAAAATCGATTTTAGACGCCAACTTACGTCATTTTTATAACAATAACGTTGTTACAACAATGCAGGAGAACATTGAGTTGAATATTTTTAAAGTTTTTAATTAATATCTTTTCAATCAACTGCAATATCGGAATATAAATAGTTAAAACGGCTTCCTCGGATCATTCCCGATCGTTTGGTACCTTCGGCGAGTTTCTGCACCGTGCGTTTCGTGAGAAGATAGACACACATAGATAGATAGATACTTTTGTTTACCTACGGATTTTAATAGTGTAGAAACATTTATTATTTTCTTTCCATAACATTACCAAGCCTTTAATGTAAAATAAATTTTATATTATTCTATTATTCTATACACATTAATGCATCAGCAATTTTTATAAAGTTAATCATGCATACCTCATGTCATACTCTTGTTTGTATTTATAGTAATTTTTTGTGTACTTTTGATATTTCTACTTCACACAATAACAATAATACAACTAAAACAATCATTTTACTTTAAAAATTCGAATCTATTATATTATTTTATATACAATAATTTCAATAAAGTGGCCGGGGACTTAAAGATAGCTTAAACGTAGTCGTATAATCATCATGTTATTCAAAGAATTCTGCAACGGTGATGTTTAAATCTAGTCACGATTCGAACAGAATGTACAATAATGAGCTGCACAATCAAAGGAAGTAGTAAGTATTCACAGGACATGATGTAAAACTTAAAAGAATCAGGTAGCGATTCAGATGTTGCTATCTTCATTTGACCAAAATTCTCACACTCAAAATTATAAACATGAATGTCGCTTGCAATATTTCATCACCAATAATCATAGCCGAAATTAAGGGTGATATTAATTCGAAACTCAATCTTAATTTTAAATCATGGGTGTCAACATCATTTATTTTATGGAGCATTTTCATTAATCTTTCAAAGACTTTTTAATCCGGAAGCAGGTGCACGCTCCATACTAACGTTAACGGTCGCGTGGGGTGACGGAGTCATCCTTTTATAATCATTTTTATTCTACACGATAAAAACCGTAATTTCAGTGAATAATTTAACTAAGAGAAAGTCTACTTACCTACTTTTAAGGATTTTCAATTTTGCTTTGAAAATTTGTGAAAAAATCCAATAAAACTGAACTAAAAATGTTTCAAACGTGCATGAACTTAATAAATGACACAAATCACAGAAACTTTTCATTAACATTAAATGTGTGAATAATATTTACATACAAAATTGTTATATATATTTTTTTTTGTTCAAGTTATTTTAGTTTTATTCCCCCTTTGCTGATCGACAAATACCATGTAGAACTTTTTTCTTGGTTGTGTCTTTTTGACACGGCGAAGCATGTCTTGTGTACACTTGTGACTTTATATCTTTCTGGATAGATTTTTTTAGGTAGCATTTGAAATGTTTTCTTTCAACTTAAGAGGACTTGGTACCCCAAAAATGATCGACTATCGTTTTTTTAAATTTTTATTTAATCTTATTCTTTGCATTATTATCTTTCGATTGATACATCATTTTTGCAAGTCGGAAAGTAAGAAGTTGAATACGCTTCATTTGAAAACAAATTAGACAATTCGGCCACTCCCCTTTTAGAAAAAAAGCTCAAAAAGCGTTATGATAAAAAAAAATCTATTTTATAAAGAGAAATAATAACTATAAAAAAAGAATGTGTAATATATAAAGCAGAATATTTCCGAGGCAATACAATAATGTTATTTTTCTTCTTTGTGAAATGCGTGCAAGCAAAATTTTTGAATTAAGGCATTTTATATTAACAATTTCATAATTTCAGTTCTTATTCCTGATATGTTTTTCATACAAATGTAATACTTTAATATATGTGAAGGAAAAAAGTAAACTTTCTGTCGTGACAGAAAAAAAAATTTTTTTTAACATTTTTCTTGAATTTTCTTGTGCAAATAATACCTTCTTAAAAGTGATCATTTATAAAAAAAAGTATGGGTTGAAAAAGTACGAAAATTCAATTACTTTAAAGAAAAAGATATAGTAACTAATATCTTAAATTAGTATTTTACAATTACTTTTACAATTACACAATTATTTTTTTTCAGAATTATAGACTTTAAAGAGGTTTTTCGAATCATTAGTGCATTCAAAATGCTACTCCTTCCACAACTATTAACCAATCACTTCCATTTTTTTCCTGTGTGTTGCATATAAAGCATATAACAAAATTACAGATCCATTTTGCTGTAAAATGAATACTTTATTTTAAAAAAATTAAAATGTAAGAGATATTGGTTTTTTCGTTGATTTTTAGCATGCATATCAACATTTTATTTTATTTTTCTCAAAAACGGATAAGTTATTGTAAAATCGATCCCTAAAGTTGTTTATAACATTCATAAGAATAATGCAAAAAAAACTTCAGGTCAAAGAATGAATAATTGCAAAAGGAGTAAGATTTTAAAATTTTCCAAATTTTCTTCAAAAAATTTAAATTTTTAAAATTGTGTGAATAGTATGTGAAAAATTTCATCTCGTATCATTTTCTTGAATAGAAACATTATATAAAATGCTAAAATATAATTTTAAATATATAAAGAAAGAAAGTAGTTAAAAGGGTACCAAGTCCCCTTCAACGTTTTATGTTCATCACTTTCCTCAATTTACTTTCGCAATCAGGATTAATATCTATTATTTCATCAGGCTCTTCCATTGCTTGATCAGTTTCAACTTCATCTAATAGTGCTAATACCCATTTCTTTCTTTATATTCCGTAAACTTACATTTATAAACTACAAATGAGTGGTACAGCACACAACTATCAAAACCCACTAAGTCATTCACAGGGGGAAAATGTAGCTTGTAGAAATTTTCTTAAAACAAAAGTGGTCGCGCGGGAATTTTAATCACTCAAAGTACCTTAAGATTGTAACACAAAACATTTGTCACTCCCAAAAAAGAGGGAGATATGTCACAAGTACATTTTAGTTCCCATTGTAAGTGACTTCCCCCTGAAGTCACTCCCTCACCGTCCTGCATACCTAAAGATGTTGGAGGGAACAAAGCATAACTAGAAACTTCCATGATAAATCTAATTTATTATTATTCAATTGCACTAATCAAAAGGAAGCCCTAGGAGTTATATAAAGAAAGCAACCACCTTAAGTGAAAAAGTGCAAGCAAACAGATCAAATTAACCTTAATCAATCCTAACCTATCAATTCCTAATTCACTAATTTAGTATAGTAGCAAGGACCGCGGTAGCCGAGTGGTATAGGTATTGGATCGTGGCTTGCCTTGTCATGAGTTCGAGCCCAGCACCACTAAAGACCCACCGTGTAGGGCAGTGATGCACGTTAAATATGTCGAGAGCTGAAACGTCCTCCCGTTGGTGTGGTGCGGTAGTTAGGAAAGGGGGTGCCAGCTCAGGTGTCGTCCACGTCACTTGACCATGGCTCAAAATTACGTGGTCCGTTGCCAAAAGCCCTCGTGTAGCTGAACAGTGCGACGTTCATATTCAATCAATCAATCAATAGTATAGTAGCAAAACTCTGCCCTTAATTCACACACACAAGTTGAGTAAATCCTAAATCTCACCTTAGTAACGCTGCAACAGATGCTCCGCTCCTTCTGCCCTACAATTACCAAATTCTAACTTTATATACTGTAACTAATATGAATATCAGGGTTTCTTCTTGTGAGAGGGATGGCTGTGAATTAAACACGAATGCTAGCCCAAAGATTCCCCAAGAGGGTTAGTTGTTGCAGGTGGCGTAAAGAAACGTCACACCTTGAAAACTGTCATGTAGGAGGATACTGAAAAGGTCATGGGTGACAAATAAAGTTTTCCCAAAATTAAGGTTCCGTGATTATGGGGTGACTCTGTGCCCCGCGCGACCGCCCCGGATTACAAGCAGATACTAACAATAATTTACATTTATTTATTTAAACGCTAGAACTGAGTGATAGGTATGTGGATAAAACAGGCTTAAGGGTAAGAATAAATATTTACTCAACTAAAATGAGACAACGTCTGAAACTTGCCTATGAGAAATCACCAATATTATATTGCGACGCACTATAATTCAGGAACTGGATAGTTTGAATGACAATATTGTCCATAGAATCCCCTATTCCCCCAACCCTTTTGACTTTTTAAAAAACCAATTTTTTCCCTTATGCTTAAGGGAGTTGTTTAGTTTAAAAAGTGCCAGTTTGGCGGGGACGGAAGAAAACTCGGGGTTTACAGGAAAAACCCCCAAACACAGTTTAATTGTTCAAAAATGAAACCTTTAAACCCCCCTTCCCGGATTTTGCCGAACTGAGCTCAGGCAGGCGTAACGTACCTTCCTGGCTCATCCGTGTGTAGCTCGGGCACTGTGCAATTGGTCATTACCGAAATATTTCACATGTGCTTTTTATGGTTGCGAGTAATTGAAAAGTACCATTCAGTTGAATTTTCTGCTAAAAGATAACGTCCTTCTGATGAAAAACCCCTAAACTCTTGTCTGAAAGACACTTTGACTACATTCCCCTAACAGAGAAGAAAACTAATTCAACACGACAGTGTATTATTTACTGGTCAAAGACAGACAGTACAAAAAGAAGAAGGTAAGAAGAGAAACAAGATTCCACTGTCCAGATTGCTATGTTGGGTTTTATACAGCACTATTTTTTCGAAATAATCATACACGATCAAATTTTGATTAATAATTTCATAATCATTTATGTAAATGCAAAGGATATAAATAAAATTTGTAATTTAAGATAAAAGATAGGTATGAATAGGTGCTCGATAGAATGTGATAGATAAAAGATAGGTTTTAATGATTTCTGCCATACGAAAAGCCAAATTTACAGGTAAATTACGAATTTGTTTAAATAAATTTTTTTACATTAATTTTTAGGAAATTTTCTACGCGAATGATGCTATTATGTTTAAAATGACATGTATATTTGAAAGCAAGCATAGAAAAAAAATGACATTTTTGTATCCATAATCCAGAAATGAAATGAAGCAAAAAGAAAAGGGTTTTTTATAAATTTAAAAATCATATTATCTTCATCGGAAGAGCATAATTTTTCCTTCAAGATTTAAGAAATTATTTTTTACAATCAAATATACCCAAAGCTTTTTTATTGTTTACTTTTGAAATTCTGAAAATTATTTAACAATCCTTTTGCATTTTTTTTAAAATGTATTTTCTTGATTATTTAAAAAAATTTTTCATTTCGTTTCATTAATCCTTTTTTCAGTATTTCATGAATTATTTCAGTCATTATAAATTGTGTTTATTTCTATTAAAGACTTAATTTTTTTTCATTATAAGAATTTTTAAAAAATATATTACAAGATAATTTTGATCTGGTAAAAACTTCTTGCACTACAATTCTTCTTCATCATAAGCTCAATAGCCTTTTGTAGCCCAAGGCTTACTCGCTGATCCTCCTTCAGTTGACCCTACAAGTCACGACGGCCTTCCATCGGTTCCACTGCAAGTGATAGAAAAAAACAAATGGTGAGATTCTTTCTAATCCCGATAAAAACAGGAAAATGAAACATGTAATATTCTTAAAGGATATGTTTGGAGAGAATTTCTACATAAATATTACACTGGAAAAGTAAATGTGAAAGGACAAATTCATATTGAACTATGTAAATTGTATAATTATCATCAACGGTACTGCATTAAATTAAAGAATAAAAATCTATTTTTGTAATTAACTTACGTTGCAGCACTGCATAACAATGACAAAAGTAAGCACTCGTCATCTAGATAGATTATGTAATAAAAATCTGATTAAATCCCTTTTGAAAGGTTTTTACCCAGATTCAGTGGCGTAAAGTACACTTTCGCATTGCGGATGGCCCAGGGATTCTAGGGGGCTTAAAGCCTGACTGACGCCAAGTACATATTAGGTCTTTGGGGTCGAAAAGCTGACTTTACAAGGGGCCCTAATACTGTCCGTTGCTCTACTGCCTAGATTCCTCTCTTTCCAATCAACTACTTCTCTTACAATCCCTTTACATAAATTAATACAATGATAGAATTAAATATTTTTAAATTAAAGCTGCCAATTTTAGCAGGGCATTAATTTGCTCTTTCAAAGTGATCATGTTGATCATTACAAATTACTGAAAGCATTTAAAGATTACACCCACTCTTTTAAGAAGACGAATTTACCTTAAATGCGTGAATCTCGAAGTTGACATGAATTTAACAAGCATTTATTTGCCTATTGAAGTACTTGATGGATGTCTCTTTGCATAAACTGACAAGCAAAAGTAAAATAATTTCTACCGAAACTAATAAAGAAATCTAACAAAGATGTCATAATTTTCTCAAGGTTTCATGTGAGCAACTTTTAAACCGAATTTCTTCAAATTACGGGACTTTAAAAAAGATAAAGAATTTTTTCCCTGACATTTTTTTGAATTCAAATCGTCTTTTTTTTATCTGCCTTTAGAATTAGCAGACCAATCTAAATTATATGTTCCGGAGAATCAATGGAGACAAATTTTTAACATACAGTTGAAGGATATTTTTCTATCTGAGTCTGAGCTTTTAAATGATGGAGAATTATTTTGGTGTCATATTTCTAATATAAAAGACGCAGTTAAAAATCTATTTTTATGAGATTTAACTATATTTGCTTTTAACGCTTTACAGCCTACCCATAAATAATGCCACTGTAGAAAAGGCATTTTTTCAGACTGAAGTCAAAAAAGACAATATTAGAGACAACCTCGAACTGTTTGAGTCAATTCTCAGAACCAAAATGACTTTGGAAGAATTAGAGACTTGCTACGTTGATTTCATTCCATCACCACAAATGCTTCAATATAGTTTAGATATTTATAAAAAAAAGACACAGCAGATCACGATATTTAGCAGAACGAATTTTAATGTATTTTAAATGAATTGAATAATTAAATCATTTTAACGTAGTTTTACAAAATTAAAAAAAAATTATAATTATAAATTACAAGTGAAAATAGATTCGCTACTTTTTACTACTTTTTCCCCCTCTTCGTGCTAATTTACAGCATAAGTTTCTGGCAACTCTGAGCAAAAGGCCTGATTAAGGTATCCGACTACGTTCGGAATCATGATTTTAAAAAAGCGCATAAATGGATAATTGTCATGATATTTAGTGTCACTTAGATTAGAATATATGTATAAAATTGTTTTAAGGACATTTTGACAAAAAGCAATTATTTAAATAGGGTATTTTGACAAAAAAATTAACTTAGAATAATCTTTTTTCAAAATGTTTTCCTTTTTTAAAAAATGCTTCTAAAATGATAATATTTCGCGCGCGCTCTTCTATAAAGTAAAGACTTCTCCAGAGAGGCTGAACTACGATTTTTGAAAAATTCACATTATTTTCAGAGTTACCACCCATTGAAATAATTATCGGCGTTTTTTCTTAAAATTGCTCCCCCTCTGTTGTCGTAAAATATGGATAAACCCACTTCTAAGTTATATATTTCAAAAATTCTAGCTGAGCCTCTGTAAAATCTGAGCTATATTCGGCAAAATATTATTATAATAGAAGCATTTTTCACAAAGGGAATATTTTGAAAATGGGTCATTCTATGTTCATTTTTTGTCAAAATATTGTACTTAAACAATTTTTTATTGTAATACTATTCTTAAAACAATTTTATATCCATTTTCTAATCTGACACTAAATATCATAAATATTATCCGTTTATATACACTTTTGCAAAATCACGGTTCCGAACGTAGTCGGATACCTTAAGATCTTTCTTTCAAAAATGAGCAACTTTTCTTCCTCTGCTTTATTGAGGGTCCAACATTCAGTTCCATACAGAGCAAAAGGCCTGATTAAAGTTTTAAATAAGCTCAACTTGTTCTTTGTAGAAATAAACAGACTTGAATTGGTTTCTGAGGGCATGAAAATGTACTACAATTATATATAAATTAAATCATTATGTAAAGAAAAATAAATACTTTTGATAATGTTTATTTTCTTGAAGAAATAGAAATGACTCACATTATTCAGAAATGTAAGAATATGCACATGACTGACAGTAATTCGAGGCAAAAACATTCTCGAAAAATCCAATCATTCCTTAATGGAACTTTTAGCTATTGACAAACTGCAACACTTTATTCAAATATTTGCGAACAGTTTATGTTTCTTTTTATTTTGGAACCTTAGTTTTATTGTTGGATGTTTTTTGTATACGTAAACATTTAGAATAACAATATTTACTTACTCTAAACTGAAACGTTAGTATCATCCGAAATTCGTTGAATTTTAAACAGCCTTTCTATTTATTTGCAATCCACTTTCCGCTTTCGCAAGTGTACAAGCTTTAAATTCCCGCTTACCTGAATTTCATTAAATGTATTTAAATGTTATTGCTGGAAACCCTAAAGCATGTTTGAATTTTAATGTCTATTTAGTATTCTTTACCTCATCGTCTCCCTAGAAATTCTCACAGTGATTCAGGTAAAATGTAACAAAGGTGTTTTGCCACTGTTTATTTTAGAATATATTTGCATACCACAAACAACTCTATTGGAAGTTCCTACCCACACAAGGGGCTGAATTTTCGAAGCTGCTCTAACTGAAATTCTTCTTTTCTTTTCTGTTCAAAGCGATTACCTTCGACTTTCCTAATACAATTCTATCTTCGAGTTTTCAGTCAAAATTCAATTTAGTTTCGGCTGTAACACACTTTTGGTCTCAAAATATTGTTACTAAATATTTTGTGAGTAGAATAACAATTTTTAGATATAAAACTTTAAATAAATATATCCGCATTCATACATGTAATTACTATTTTATTTGAAGTGGTGGTTAGTATGAGTGATTGTGTATATTAATGGTCACGCTTTCCAAAAAGGCATTCATAGGCCCCCCTCATCTCAAACCATGGTCAAATTACGAGGACTGATCTGGCACCCCACTCTCCTAATTTTCAAATAACTTCAACGTCAGGACGGGGTAAAAAAAATTAAAATTGCATAAACCCCTTTCTCGGATTTTCGGGGCACCATGATTTAAAACCGGGGATTCAACAAACCTGACCTCATTTTGGGACCATTTCCAAATACCTTTCCACGAAATGGTGGGAAACTTTTTGGGAAAAAAGTACTGCAGAACCTTTTTTTGGGGGTCCTTTTTATCGATTTTATTTTTGTTCGATTTTTTCTGTGCAATCTTTTTTTATGTGGTATATGAATTTCTGTGGCTTTGGCACCACTGTAATACTTTCTATCAATATACCAGTGGCGTAACAGAAATTTTTCCCCCCCTCCTGCAGAACCCGGTTTTTGTTTAATTCAATTGGTAAATACGTAAAAAATTATTGGAAAAGTGGGGGGGGCGGGGGTGAGTTACCCCTTTAAATGCCCCGTACACTTCTGACCCTTTCCAACTTATAAAATTGACAATCTCATTCAGTTGTTTCTTCCTGCCCCAGTCCACGCTTGATTGAAAACGAAACTTTAAATGACTGTCCTATAATAATTAAATAAATTATGTATATGGACAAGAACCGGATTTCTTAAGAGCGGATAAAATATATTCTTGGATACAGCTTTCCAATAAATTAGTAAAGTATTTTCTTAAAAGAGATACCAGTTCCGAAAGTATTAAATTTCAAAAAAAGCAGATCACCTATCTGGTTGTGACATTTACAAAAAAACTGAAACCGACCCTTTGTCCAAAAAAACTTATCTCTTACTTCATGGTGTTAAAAAATAAGTGAATTGAAATTGTATCTCTACAAGTGGCGAAAGTGATTTTGAACTAATTTATCACAAGAAGATGAGCTCTTTGGATTACTATAAGTAACATTGAATCATGTATGTGTATTTTGAAAACTTCTTCGTGTACGCAATGTGAAACTAAATGTTTTTAAAATGTTTCAATGTGTAATTTAATTTTTATTTTGTCATGGAAGTATTTTCTCAGAAATTTAGTAAATGATTAGCGTATTTTCTAAGTGCAACTTTTTTTAAGCGGTCCCTGTCCACGGCATAAAAAAAATTCTGCAGTATTTCGACGAATTTGTTTGTTATAAGTAAGAATTTGTGAAATTTTTGAATTTTTTTTTTGTGTGCGGTTCCTATCAACCCTCACAAAAACAGGTTCAACTGTAGTAGATTTTAAGTGAAGGTTAACACTATATATAGTTTCAACTTTTCATTTTCAAATTCCTTTGAAGTTTGCCGATTTATTCGTAATATTTTTTTTTAACTTTTCATTGAATATTAAAATTATCAGTGGCGTAACCAACAACCCCCCAGTGACTCTAAGAGCCCTAAAGCTTCACTGACACTAAGTAAGTATTTGGGCTTAGGACCCTAAACATGGGTTTGAGGGGTCCAAAAAAATTTCCTTGCCATGTAAATACTTAAATATTTTTTTACTCTGAAAAAATTTCCAAAAATAATTTTTTTTGAAATTTTCCCGAAATTTTTAATCTGGTTTTCATTTTGCGAAATTTCAGTAAATTTATCTTTAAAATCTAAGAACCCCTTTTATAAAATCTACCTTGTATTAGCATAAGTGTTTTGTGAACGTAACTTACAGGCCTATTTTAAATTTTGGTTTATCCGGCAGGTCTGCCCCCGAAAACGAATAGCCTTTGATTCCCGCTAATTATTTTGGGCAGAGATATTGCATTTCGGTAATGTATTTCTGCGGGAAATTTAGGGCCGTATCAATAAAAACACGGAAAAAAAACCACTACACAATTTTTCAAGTCAAATATCGTAGTGAGAATCGAGTCTGAAACACTATTATACCTAGTAAACCGCGAAATAGTCGTTTTGTTCTTTATTTTGGATTTTTGTGTGATTGCCCCTTTTTTTTCATCCCCCACCTCACCAAACTTGGTATTTTATATAAAATAAAAAACTACCCAAACATCAAGCATTTTCGAAATTCCAATTAGTTAAAAGTTATTGCATTCCATATTTTTCTCATTGTTTCCGTGTTTCGATAGTTTGGCTCAATTGGCTTCTAGGGGTTCTGGTGAATACCCAGTGGCGTAACGTTGACCCTATCTACACTATGACTTGAGACCCTAAACATGGGTTTCCAGGGGAGGATGAATATTCTTCATTACACCACTGTCGAATATGAATGATTTTGTTTTATTTTCAAAAATAACAAACTACTTTGGCAAATAGGTTTTCTTTAACTATATTGGAATTATCTATTAGATCTTAATATTTTTTTCCGTCTTAATTCCTGTTTCCATTTTGTTGTACTTTAAGTAAATACATATCTTACCTTCATTGCCTTATCTGTATTTTCAAGAGTCGCCATGTGTGTTATTTTTTTTATAATACATTGTATATGAGTTGTGAATTTCGCAAGAATTTAGTAAAATCACAATAAATAAATACGTCAACGAATTTTTTTTACACAACACCAGCTCTTCAGCATGAATCTACTCAATACGCACTTTTAAATGACTCGCACTCTGGGGAAAGAAAAAAACCAAAAAATTTCCTTTTATGATTATTTGGGGAACAACTTTTTAAATGAAAAACTAAATACAGCAAAAGCTTTCAAAAAATTTCCCCGAAATATTCAAGTTTATATAATAGCAGAATAAGAAATTTACTTATTTTTTTTCAATATTGAACAAATTTGTTTAAAATTTCATTTCTATATTGTGGTCTAATGTTAATGGATGGTATTCGGCAAGGAAACAAATATTATCTTAAGCATCAATCCATTAACCATATTTTTCAAAAATGAAGAGGTTTCAAAAGTTGGAAAAATTTTTTTAATTAACATGGGGTTTTTTTTAAATAAATCAAAAGGTTTTTTTTTAAACCCCATTAAAAATTTAATAGACTTATAGGGTTTTAACGAAAACAACACATGTATAAAAAAACGCAAATTCAAAATTTTAGCCCCCCAAAAAACCATGGACAGGGGGCTTAAGACTCTTTGAGGCCCCATTTTTAAAAGAGATAAAGTATGCATTGTCAAAACCGTTCAAAGGTAATTTGAAACAATTGTGAGATTCAAATTAAAAAATTGGACAAACCGGGTCAATGATGGCGCTTTTTATAAAGAATGAATATTGTTTTTGGAGGCCCAAAGGGTGAGGGGTGTGTGTGTGTGTGTGTGTGTGTGTGTGTGTGTGTGTGTGTTGTGTGTGTGTGTGTGTGTGTGTGTGTGTGTGTGTGTTGTGTGTGTGTGTGTGTGTGTGTGTGTGTGTGTGTGTGTGTGTGTGTGTGTGTGTGTGTGTGTGTGTGTGTGTGTGTGTGTGTGTGTGTGTGTGTGTGTGTGTGTGTGGGGTTTTTTGTGTGTGTGTGTGTGTGTGTGTGTGTGTGTGTGTGTGTGTGTGTGTGTGGACAACGGTCATTACATAATTAATAAGTCTTACCCCCTTTTGCCAGTTGACATGCAGTTTTAAAATCCCTGTTTTTTCGGAAAATATGTACGGGGATAATATTTGACTGCATAAAAAATTATCCGAATCATGCGGATCATGATCTTATTACGACAGAGTCGAGAACGAAGCGAGCTTCCACCCCTTTGGGGCGTTTCATGTTCAGAGAAAAATATGATTGAAAATCCATAGTAGCTTGTCGGGACCGTTATATTATTTTGTGTTAGCCAATGTTTCATCTTAAGTGTTTTAGAGTTAAACGTATTTTACAGTAATTAAATTTCGTGAAGAGATCAGATTTATTGTAATTGCCCTATTTCTTTCAAAGTACGTCAAATCCTGCTCCGATCTTGTCACATCACAATGCATTTACTTGTTAACATAGTTTATTTTTTCTACATTTATACTTCATGTAGTTTGTAAGAGGGTTTGTCGGGGGTACCTAGATGTATGATGGGGGGAAGGAAGAAACACTCGACATGATTCAACTAATCTATTTATTTCCACACAAAGAACAGAAACAATTTCAACTAATAATAGAAATAGAATGCTTCAAAGTTGACCGTAAAAGTGGAACAACGGCAGTAAAACGTGAGCGATTAGGAGACTAACAAACTTGATCCTTATCTTAATTAATGATTTAAACTATTATCCGATTTAATCTAAGCTTAATTCAACCTTAGTGAACAATCGTCACACTGTAAAGTTTCCTCCTAATAACAATCAAAGCACTATAATTCTAATATTTCCTTCAGTAGCACTCCCGGGCCCTTAATTATATTTTTTCTCTCCTTCCTCTCTCCCCAAAGCTAAAAAACCCTTTCCCTATTTATATTTAAATTTAAATTTTTATATCTGGGATTCTCTTCTTCCGAAGGGTTGGTTGTGAAAAACCCGGAATTATAGCCAAAAGGAAATTTTAAGGGATTACAGGGAAAAAACGCGTATGGATCCGTCACAAGTTCAAAAACTGTAGTATTTTAATTGTAGTACTATGTTAAGATTACTTATTTTTTTGAAGACCAAATATATAAAATTTTTTAACAAAATTAATTGGTTTAAAAAAATTAAAATAAAATGCATTTTTGGGAGGATGGAAAGAACGTGTTCCAGGAAAAGAAGAACATACCGGTTTTCCACAGGATTCTCTTGATGCATCACAAAAATCAGATATAGATATATGGTAGGAAAGTTGAATGTACAAAAAGCATCTTCCCTAAAAATGAAGGGTTCATTGTTTGTTCAATTGATTGTTGTTGCACCTCGAAGTTTTTTAAAAGGGAAAAAAAATTCAAAATATTTTGTCTTTGTCTAAATTTCCCTCAATAAATTATCAGTGCTTTTGCCTTAACCGGGTAACGCCTTTTACATTATGCAACTCGAGACCCATATGGGTTAGTTTTATTTTTGCATTATTTCTTCTGAAACGATTCTTACACTAAATGCACAATCAATGTAATTACCATGTTCACCAATAATATTTTTATGCTAGTTCTTGAAAATTGCTTGATATATTTCTTTAACATAGTAACGATTTCACCACTTAATATTCTATGGATTTTATTTTTCTCTTGATTCACTACTAAAAAATTTCCAAAAACCCTTTTAAAATTGAAAAATGAAATTTTGGGAAAAGTTTTCATTTCCCTACATAGAATCAAAACCAAATAGTTTTTCCCCTAGCCATAAAATAATGGGGGATAATTTGGAAAAATAAAAAATAATAATTTTTGTTTCGTCTTCTTCAATGGTCTGACTTCGGGGCCCCTGGCCTTCCGGGGAATTTTCCAGAAACCCGGAAATTTTTTTTTTCCAGTTTTTGACCTTTAAAATATCTAGGTATTTTTAACACAGTAAATCCATCTTAACAGGGGTCTGACCCGAGGTATATTTTCCATGGGCCCTAAAGATTTTTTTTTGCAAAAAATTTCATTCTTTTCTCCCCAGATAAAACCCATTTGTACCCCAAATTTGAAAAATTTTTTACAATATCAGCTTCAAAAATTTTTTGTAAAATTTCCCTAAGTGAGATCTTCCCCCTGACCCTTTTTGCAAAAATTTGGCCCCCCAATCACGTAAAGTAAAGGAAGTAGGATGCTGGTTGGAGATTTTTTGGGCTTTTGTGAAGCAATTTAATTTTGGGTTTTTGGTGAGTGATACCTTCTTCTAAGCTATCTTCGTGCCCCTAGAGGTGTGGGGTGAATGAAAAACCCAAGGCGTTCCATAATTTTAAAAAATGTCTTTTTTTTAAAAAATCTTAAACACAAAAGGGGCCTATCCACTTATATTTTTCTTAAAATTTTTTCGCCCAATTTTTTGGGAAAATCTGAGGGGAAAGGGGTTCCCCGTAAAAAAAAATGACGCCCAGTTCCCCGCACTCTATCCCCAAATTTTTTAAAAAAATTACTCCCATTTTTTTTGTTGTAAACTGAACATCCAAAATTATTTCTTTAAAATTTTCCCCGCTTGTGCCGTTGCTGATAGGTTTAAAATTTTAAAATGAAAAAAAATTCTTTTAAAATATTTATACGCCGTTAAAATATTATACCATTTAAAAAATCGGGAATCTGAATTGGAAAAAAACCGGAGCCGCCATCTTGTTTATGAAGTAGGCGCCGAAGAACCCCATTAGCTAAATTTCAATTTTATTTGGGAAAAACTTTTTTTGGGCCCCCTTTTGCAAAATTGTTCTAAAGCGGGTTCCTTTTGGCAACTGAGTACAAATTTCACAATTTAACAAAATTGTTTAAACGTTCGGAAAGGTTAAAAATGATAATATTTATGTTATAATTGGGGGATCTTTATGTGAAAACACCAAATCTTACCAAATAAGGGGACTTTAAAACACTATATTCCCGCCTATTCATAACTTTAACTTATACACAATCCAATATATAACCGGAAAATTTATATCCCCACCTTAATCTCTTTTTAAGCAATTCTCTGGAATTTTTAATATCTTTTATTTATCTCCTTAAGGGCCGGGATCCCCCTGACTTGATAATTCACGGATAACTTCACCCCTCAAGGTGGCTTTTTTTCTTCCTTCAGTTCACCCCTTACACTCCAGACTAGCATAATCCCTTTAAGGTCTCGCTTCGTTAAACTTCTGCTATTTAAAAAAGGGTTTTTAATTTGATTTTACGGGTTCGCAACTGGGGGTTTTATTGCAAAAAGAATTTTTTTTTCGGGCCCAAAAAACCAAGAGGAATTTTAAAATAGAAAACGGAGACCCGTCACAGTTCTTAATTTGAGAACACTGGATTTTAAATAACCCAAGACATAAAACATCATTTGCGGGAAAGATTCTTTCTTAAATTTCGAGGTCAAACCTTTTTTTATTTATCTCAGTTCCCAAATAAGTAACACTGTTAAAAGAAAAATATTCTGTTTAGTTCCCCAAATTTAAGTGATTACGATTTACTACAGGAATAATTATAAAAGGGCACAGATAATATTATTAAAATAAAACAATAGTGTTAAATTGGAGGTATAAATAAAGTTTTTAAACAAAAATTAATTGATAATACTGTTGTGTGAGTCATATCAGTATGCCAAAATAAAAACACTGCTCTAGTTTTTTATGATGTTTGTAAATATGCGTTTAATAGAAGTAATCATTATAGAAGGAAAAATTTATGTTTCTATTTCTCCTTTCTTATAATTTTATTATTTTTTTAAATAAAAGGAAACGACATTTTTTAGATATTTATCGAAATATAGCTTTACTATTTTTTTTGGGGGGGTGTGGGTAGCCTAATTGGTTTTGAGCATAGGGCCCGACCCGGGAAAAGGGCCTTTTGGGCCCCCAAATACCTTCCCGGAAACACCGAGTACGTGCCCATTAAATCAGTGGCTCCAAAAATCTTGTGGTGATATCACGGTGCAGGGGGGCTGGAGGATATTTTACCCTTCAGTTCCATGCCCCCAAATTGGTGGGTGGGGAATCGGGGGGTGTTGACATCTATCGACAAGTCTATTCCTTTTTAAATTTTTTTGGCTAAATCAAAAATGGCCCCCCATGGTGCCAAAGGGTAAAAGGGCCCAAAGACATTTTTACCCAGCCCCTTAACGTAATTTTGGGCCTCGATCCCGACTACGCCCCGACAGGTGACATTTAAAAAAACAACCCTTTTTTTTTAAAAATAGCTCCACTAATACCTTCATAAATATCTATTTGATATTTTGTTAAGGGCTGAATCCAATTTAATATTGTATTCTAATTATTTTGGGGAAAATTTTAAAAAAAAATTGTGCATGCTAACCTGTCAAAATTCAAAAATTTCTGAAGAAAATCATTTTAAATCCCTTTTTTCCAAAAAAAAAGGGTCGGAAAAAGTTTAGGCGAATTCGAATAAATTACATATACAATTCAAAAATTGAATTAATTTGTTTATTAACAGGAAGCTTAAACTTAAAACCGAAATAAGCTTATTAAAATTAAGATATTATTATTTCACTAAAACAAACATTATTCAAGTAATTAATTCAGTTTTTTTTTATAAAATCACAAAATTATAAAAGCTTTTAGGAAAGCTAATTACAGTACAAGAGAAATCAGAAGAAAACACTGAATACGGTTTAAAGCTATTTAATAAATCCTTGTTGTGTTTTATTGATTTCGGAAGCATTAAGAAATTTTAATAAGCAATTTCTTCCGTTTTGTAGATTTATAAATTAACCTATGCATTTGTTTTTAGTTTTAACTCAAAATTCTTTTGCTTCGATTTTTATTATCTTTATGCAACCGACTTTAATTTCAGATTCTATGAATAATACATAAGCGTTCCCCATTTGGTTGGTTTCTGAGAAATTATTAAGCTTCTCAAAATAAGAATATTAAATATTTACGGAACTGTAATTGCTATACATCCAGATCAATATTCCCAGGTCTTTCCTAAGCTACTTAAATATTCTATTTTGCCAATTTTTTGATCAAGTACATCTAGAGTTAGCGATAGTTTTTCGGATGATTTGTTTTTTTGATTTATGCAAAAAATTTAAAGCAAGATAATGATGGATATATCATTTAATACTATACGAATGTTCATAAATTTAAATTTACTGATAAATATTTTCTCTGGCTCTCTCGTTCTCGCCGCTTTCTCAGTATGAAATTTCTAAAAATATGCTTTTCTGAATATAAATATTTTGTAAAAGTATGCTAAAAAGTGATAAAAAGAATTGTACAACTATTAAAATAAACGGTTGTGATAATAATTAGATACATAATTTGATAAAGAATTTAATGTGCGAGAAAAGCTTTTAATTACATAAAGTGAAATTAAATATATCAAAGTGTTTTGAACCTGTTAAGTGACAAAATGTAGGGTATTTTCAATGATTAAGAAATTCTTTAAAATATTAGAACAAAAAATTTTAATAAACTTTTTTTCGATTCAGTTACAATTATTTTGTACATGTTTAATCTATTCTTTAAACAAAAAAAAACCATGCACGCTTAAAAAAATCGTTTTTTTTTTAATCCCTCGAAAAACAAAAGAATACAAAATATTTAGAGTTTCTATCTTTCAAAATCCATGCAATTTAATAGTCAAAATTTTAATTATATATATATTATATAATCCATAAATATATTCAAATAGTTATAACCTAAGTATAACCAATCAAGAATAGTAAGAAATATTAGCCACAGTAGTACAATAGCAAACATTTGGCCTTAGGAACCAAGGTTGCAGGCTTAAACAAGGTTTTGAGACTAGTCAACCTTTACCTGTAATTTGCCTATACACTGGGCCATAGGGAAAGGAAGAAATATTAAAAGAAATGTAATTATTACAAATAAAATACACAATACTATTAATGTATAATGATAAAATTTAATAACCAACGAGTATTTACTAGTATAGAGTTAAAATCGATGTAATAAAACTACAGAATAAAAATTACTTTGTTTGCACAGCAACGAGTTAATATTTCCCGCCAAATACAAAGGAGTACAAGCTGTACCGGATAAAAGTAAAATTAGTAAATAATGATAAAATAATAGTAAGTTTATATATATATATATATATATATATATATATAGGCTTATTCTCTACAAACAAGAGATAACATCCAACAATCATATTCGAAAAACACATAGACAGTAGGAAAATTTACACAATGAAGGACATATGAGTAACCGAGATTAAAAATTATAAAATGGATGCTGCAGTATTATAAACATTGCTGACTTAGGACAGCTAATATATAAAATAATTTATATAAAAAAGGGGGGTTGAACATGTTTTTTGGCCAGCCAACCTTCCCCCTTTACGTAAATAATACTGAGCAAAAACATATTGAAAGTAATGGATATATATATATAGTAATAAAAAATAAAAGTGAAGAAGTACTAGAACCTACAGTGCTAAAGCAGGAAGAAATTGGAATTCGCTAGACACAACAAATGTAGATACAGAAAAGTCTTTGGACTAAACTGGAGACCTATTATGATTTCTAAAGCTGTAGCTGAATTAGGCCAGCGAATTAGGGTTAAAATGCTTTATGGATCCAACCTATATATATATATATATATATATATATATATATATATATATATATATATATATATATAATAAGGATGATTATTTCTAGGGGTTAAAATGAATTACAAAACATCAATCAGGAGCAGAGAAAAGGAAAAAAGAAAGGTTTCAGGAAGATGTTAAGAAAAAGCTACCAAAAATTACAATTTTTTTTTTTTTTTCTAAAAATAGTAAGAATACAGATGATAAATACCGAAAAACAGGATGTTCTTGTTCGTTAGATGTATCTGTCTGCATCTTTATTAAATAAAAATAATATATATATATATATATATATATATATATATATATATATATATATATATATATATATATATATGACATGTTTTGGAGTCAGAAACAAAAAGGAACTTTATTCAATCACTTCTAGATTTCATCTGAAGCTAAGAAGCAGAGAGCAAAAGCACGCCACCGTGAAAATCTTAAGTGGGTTAACACTTAAAACACCGATCGCGGATTTCATGAATGCACTTGAAAGTTAATGCTGACATATAGAGCTATTAAATATAACGATCTGGAATTAGACATGTTTATTGGCTAGGCCATATGTTCGGAAGAAATAAATGGGTGATTAGTTTGATACTTGAAGAGGTAATGAAGAAATAAAAGTTAAATGCTAGATAGGGATTATCCATATATATTTAATTATCCATTTATATATTTATATATATATAAAACAAGTTCAACCCCACTTTTATATAAATTATTTTATATATTAGCTGTCCTAAGTCAGCAATGTTTATAATGCTGCAACATCCATTTTATAATTTTTAATCTCGGTTGCTCGTATGTCCTTCATTGTGTGATTTTCCTACTGTCTATATGTTTTTCGAAAGTGATTGTTGAATGTTATATCTTGTTTGTAGAGAATAAGACTATATATACATTTAAAACATTTAAAAGTATATGTATATATGTATATAAAAGTACAATTTAATTCCACACAGCAAAAATAATTTCTCGAATAAATAGTCGTTGATTTTTTTTTAACATTACTTAAGGAAACTTTCCTAAAGTAACAGAAATGTATATAGTAACAATAACACATGAGTAATGCGTATAGTGTTCCATAACATTTTCGATTATATCAAAGAACTGAAATTTCTTTCTGATAAAAACCCCAGTAAAATAAATATTAATTCTTATTTCTGAATTACATTCAAAACTATCATGCAATATCAGAGAAATCATTCATTTACTTAAATTTTTATTTTTATTTTCTAAACATTTTAAAATTACTTTTTAAAATTTTTTGCTGCAAAAAATTCCCATATGATGGTGGAATTAGGTTGGGGGATTGGCAAATGGGTAAAAAGTAAAAAAAAATATAAAAAATTGCTTTAAAAATTTTTCCAATTTTTACCTATTTTTTGTATTTTAAAAAAAATATTTTTTTAATTGCCTTTGTTTTTTTGTTTTTAATCCAACTGGAAATTTTTTTAATTTCCCTTCCCTTTAAAATGTATATTTTTCCTTATTTCTTTTTTCTTTTTAAAAAAGGCCTTTAAAAAGAAGAAAAAAATAAAATTTTTTTATTGTCCTTAGAAAAGCTTTTTAAAATTTTAATAAATTGTTTGACTTTAATGAATAATTTAAAAATATCACCTTTATTCTTTGAAGATTCTCGTAGCAATTCCTTAGTAAAAATTATGCACGTATATACATAAACAAAAAAGCGCCCGCGTGGGGGGATTATTCTAAACTAGATATCTTCACACAAATCCAAAATAACAATCCCACAGTTCCGATAAAACGGTTTATTTATTTTAACAAAGGCAGATAAATATTTTAAAAGTTTCTTATATATATATATATATATATATATATATAAAATTTTAAAAAGATAACTTTTTCCCTTTTTTTAATTTTTCTTAATATTTTTCCTAAAACAATTTTTTCTTTTTTTACCCTTTGGGAAGGAAGGAAGTGAAATTTTGTGTATCTTATTATTTTATTTTGTTTTATTATACTCTGTATATATATTACAATTTTGTCAGTTTTTAAAAATTTTTCGTAATGCGTTGTTTTTTAAATCTGTTCATTATTTGATGACAATTGAATCACCTAATGCATAAATTAAACTCTAAAGTTAAAAAAAGCATTAGAAATTTTTTAAATAAAAATTTTAAAAAATTTATTATATGCGTGTTTTTTACTTCTTACCCTTTTTTAAAAAAATCTAGAAATTTAAAATAATATAAAAATAAATATTTTTCTTTTTACACTTATTATATCACGCTCCAAAGAAGTATGTCTTACAAACGTGGTCTCCAAACATTTTTTTTGAGAAAATTCTAAAAAAAATTTTTTATAATCCCTTTTCATGTTTGTATGTATTGGGGTGGGATACGAACCCCCCCCTTTAAAGCGGGGAACGTTCATAAAGTAGAGCGAAATGCGAAACACGCTAAACGATGCTATCTTAACATGTAAATAATGGGGTTGGGGGAAGATGGATAGAAATTGGTTGGTATTAAATTTAAAATTATTTTTTTTTATTAAAAAAAAAACCCACGCATATTTTTTTTCAAAAAAAAAACGATATAAACGAATATATACATGAAAGGTAATTAGTTGATTAAAATTAAATTCCTATCTACAAATCACTTTTATTTTTTCTCCTCATTTTTCAATATCAAATTAACCACCCATTTATTTCTTAAAAATTGGCCCTACCCCAAAAAACTTTCAAATTTCCCAGATCGTTTTTTAATACCCCTATATGTCAGCATTAACCAGAGCACTCATGAACCCCCGGGATCGGTTTTTTGTGTTTAATCCCAAATATTGGGGGGGGTTCTTTTTTCTCTCTGCCTCTTGCGTCAAATGTTTTTCCTTTGATCAAATAAGAACCTTTTTTAAAACTAAAGTCTGTTTCTGACTCAAAAAATCGGTATACATAAAAAAACAAAAAAAAATTCTAAGTCAGTCAGTCATTCAATCTATTCTGTTTTCCAATTTTCTGCCTTTTTGTCAAAAAGGCATCTTGAGGGGCCAAATTAATGCAGCACTAATTTGAGATGGACGTTCACAGAATCTAATCTTCAATCACTTGCATTTTGTTTCCGTGAAATACTTTTTCTGGTTTTTTTTCTTGTTTTTTTTATCAATGAAAAAAACTAAAGTTTTAAAAGGAAGGTAATAGAGCGCCCTCTGGCCGTATGAACAAGTAATGAGTCTGACTGCTACCTCGGTGAAGGAAGGACGTGCGGGGCATGCCTCCTCGGTGAAGAAGGACATGCCAATGCCCCCCCCAAACCCAGTATTTTTAAAAAAGGTTAACTGGGTTTTTTTTATGTATTTGTAACTGTTGCTCAATTAGAAATATAACCAATTAAAATTATTTGAGTTTCCCGCCGGTATTATTTTTGAGTACACGTTATAAAATGGCGCCCGGGGGGTTGGCACGAAAGGGAAGTTAATTTTAATGGACTGCTAATCTAACGAAATTATCCTCAATACGCCCCTTTTTAGTTCATAAGAATTTCAAAAATTTTTTTTTAAAGTTGTAGCTGCCAGCTACGAAGTTGGATTTTTATTTCCTCCGGAAAAATTAGAAATTTTTGGATTGCATTCTTTTTTCCGGATGTCAGATAAGTTTTTTTTGTTTTCTTATTCATTTTGATTTTTTGTTAAATTTTTACTTGTTTTGTTTTTTTATTATATAATAACTAATAATTAAATGTTATTTTATTTGAGTAATTCCTTTTCTCTAGTAAAAAAACTCTTTCTACTTTTGTTAAATTTTTCTCCCCTCCCTGTATTTTGACTTTAGTGTACTTGTTTGGGGAATTTTCCCCCCACTTCTGCCCTTTGGGTTTTCCCCCCTTTTTTTAAAAGCTATTCGTTTTGTTACAAAGGGTTTCCCCCCTCCGATTTTCTTCTCTCCCCCGTGCCTGTAAAAATCAGATTTTTTTTCTTGTTCATTTTCGGAACTCAGTGGCACTCACTGTTTGTTCTGAAAAATTTATTAATCTAGGATACTTTTCACTTTTACTGCTGCTCATTAATTCACTTATGACGAAAAGGTGTCACTGAGATTGATATTTCCTTTTTTAGTACCTTTTCTTTTGAATTTAAATGTTTTTTTACTGTTTTTTATTTCTAACTATTTGAAGAATTTTGATCCAATATTGATTTTTGTGAATTTAAAAAAAAAATTGTTATTATTTTTTGTTAAAAAAAGTATTATAGAAAAGTATTTTTATTCCTTAAAAGATTCATTCATGGGTTTTTTTTCGATTTTGAATTTCATCAAACTTTTTATATGTAAATTATTTTTTTTTTTTCAAAGCTAAGTTTTTTGCCTTCTGCAAAATATCTACAACATTTTAACAGTATTTTTATTCCCAAAGGATTAATTTTAGGGTTTTTTTGACTAAGTTCATCAAATTTCTTTTTACTTAAATTTTCATTTGCTTTCAAACTTTAGATTTTTTTTTCCTGTAAGACATTTATAAGATTTTTTTGAATAATTGTGTTCGAATACCCAATTCTTGTTCTTCTAATGACTAGTTGATGCTCAATTATAAAGGAAACTTTTTAAAATTAAATTAACTGCATTTAATTTGTGGCTGTCGGATTTTATTATTGCCCCTTTTTTTTCTAAATTAAAAAAAAAGGGGGTATCTTGCTAAAAGCGCGCAAAGATGACTTAAAACCAGCTACAGAATTAGGCCTCGAAATAGGAGAAATGATGAGGTAATAGACTTTAAAATTTAACCCCTAACTTGAAAGACTTGATGAACAGTTTAAAACCCTTTTTTAGAAACAATTATTAAAAGGGTTCAGGCCGAACGTGACGAAAAGGGAAAATGATTACAAACGAAAAAAAGAGGGGGGTTTTTAGAACTAAAACCCAGAAGTTAGCGATGCTACTTCAACAAAAACAGTCTACTGCCGCAAAAAAAATAAATATCAACACCTCATACCAGATTTGTGGAAAATTCGATTTTTTCCACCTATCTTAAAATATTTGAAAGCAGTTGGAAAGTTAACATAGATGAAGTCGATTATGTCCCAACCCTCCCTTTGTTACCTATCGACATTTCTCTATTATCTTGCGTAAACCCCAAAACAAATTAAAAAATTACCAGCACATTAACGAGTACTACCCCAACGATTCAAGTTGAGTGCTGAATCTTTCGAAGGGTTAGCACTCATCAAAACAACCCGACGCGTGGAAGGACTTCGCGTCGGCTAAATAATTTTTTGGGAAAGGGGATGGCTACATAGCCTAGAATGAAAGACTTTAACTCCCTTGGTTTGGTTTTTACCGATCAGCTTAAAAAGTTTCAAAGAATTAAAAAACACTTCGTGGATATCGGGGGGAAAATTTTAAAAAAAGCTCCTCGGGTTTAACAAAAAAGACGATTATGAAATTGCTCGAGGAAAATCGAACCATAAAAATTGTACCAGACGAAAGAAGAATTTTTTCCCCTCAAAATAAATAAGCAAATCGGTACAAGAAGGGTGGATAAGGCAAAGGAAAAACCCAAAAATTTTAGAGGCATTCTCCAAGTTGAAAGCCGAAATCCTCTGTCCTGTTATAGATGGGGAAAACCCCGGCTACACCAAGTCAAAACCTGGTTGCAATCCTTAAAAGGGTGATCCAGCTCATTTTGGAATTCTAAAGTTACAGTCTCTCCCTGCGAACAGAAATGCTGTACTCAGAATCAGCATGGGTTTCAGGGACTGCATTTGCGGAGGGGGAAATTCAATTGCGGAGCAACTCTTTTCTATCCTTCTCCAACAAGGACTGCTTTTAAAAGGCGCCCATTCTCTATCCTTTGCTGATGGACTCTTCAGAAGGGGAAAGTTCTACGACCCCAGCCCTACTGGAGGAAAGAAAGTTTAAAACCCCTTTAAAATTTGCCTGATGCCAAAAACAACCACTCTCTTGGGTTGACTTTCTTGAAGGCTGGGATAGTACTGAATTTCAAAAGCTGTTGGACTTTTTTTGGCGATTCCCCAAAAAGTAAATTTCGTGACGCCTTATCAGAGTCTTCGTTTAAAGTACGGCCTGTGGCGATAAATAACTTCAGCTACGAGAAAAGAAGGGGCAAAACCCTTGGTTCTCAGCGTGCGGTGGACAGCTTCAAAAATCATCCTCTATCTTCAAATAGGGAAGCTACTCCCTTTATCGAACATGCATCAACACTGAAAAAAATCCCCCAATTTCCCTCCCTCCGAAGAATCCCGCCGGAAAAAAGCTGTTGAAGAAAGTAGATTCTCTGCTACAGCAGGCATCATAGTAGAATGTGAATCTCCGTACGCCCCTCCCGTTGTTTGATTCCAAAACCAAAAAGGGAACATGCGTCTCGCATAGACTACCGGAAGCTGGGCCTCAAACCGTCCCCCAAAAGGTTATCCCTTTGCCTCGGATGGATGCTTGCAACAACTAAGTCCCAAAACCTTATATGTCGACTGACTTGCGTTGGGGTACCCCAAGTAAAAATGGCGGCAGAGGATCAAGAAAAAATTTTCCGCCCTTTTTTTTTTATAAGTTCACTCATGCCATTTGGATTACGAAATGCCCCAACCCCAAGGTTGATGGGCAATTCCGTTCAGGATTAAACAATTCTGCCTGTCATATCTAGATGATATCATAATATTGTCTCCAACTTTCAAACATTTTTCGCCAGACAATTTTTAAATTTTTTTTTGAAATTAAATAAAAAGAAATCAACTTCTGTTGTAAAAAATGGCCCAGGACATTAAAGTTACAAAGGCATCTATTGATCCCCAAAAAGCCGCTGCTATTGCAGATATGACGTAACCTCTATTAAACAAGGAAACGTCAAACCCGTTCCTGGTTCGGCGATACATCCCCAAAATTTTTTAAATTGCAAAACCACTAACAGACTTAACTAAGAAAAAAAATGGGAAGGGGGGGTCGAAAAGAAGAAGCTTTCAAGTCAAAAATCAAAACAGCTCTCCTTTTTGGCTGATGGTACCAACCGTTTGCCACCAACGTCCAGTAGCGTGGCCCCTCGGGCGTTTCCCAAAAGGAAAAAAAATGAGGCACCCCAAAAGAATACGCAAACCGACTTTTCGTCCTCTGGCGAAAAATTCTACCACAGAAAAAAGCTCTTGCAGTTGTGTGGGCGCTTGAAAAAATTTTGGGTTACGTTGAAGGACAAATATTAGACTCTCCTCTACCCCAAAACCTTTAAAATGGTTTTATCTTTGAAATCTCCCCCCCGGAAAACTTAAGATGGGCACTAAAAATCAATCTTATAATCTAACAATATTACATTCCCGGAAGTCGAACTTTTTGCGGACTTATTTTCAAAACCACACAGGCAAAAAAACCTTGAAACTTCTGTTTTTTGTCGATTTTTCCCACCCCCCCTAAAAAAGTTCTCCAAGAACAATTGAAGGATGACGGGGTTGGGAAAAAAATTGAATTTTTGCAATGAAAGGGGTAAATTTTCCCTGGTTGAAAAAAGGGGGTACCCCTGAAACAAGGGAAACTTATTCCGTTCTCCCCACTTCAGTGAAATGCCCCAAATTGTTGTGCCTTCCCAAAGACAAGACATTTGAAAATTTCCCATGCCCGAACGCAGGTCAAGGACCGATGGGTTTGAAAAATTTTCCCAAAAGGTATTTTGGACAGGGACGTTCTTCATCCCCGATTATGTAAAGGACGGGTGAATCGCCCCACAAAAAAAACCTTCCGGATCTTACGTACACCTTTTTATTCTAACGTTTTGAACTTTCCCTTGATCTCTTTGGACCTTTTCCTGAAGTCCCTCCGGAAAAATGGATATTTATTGTTGAGGACTGTTGCACAAGATGGGTTACTTTTTCTCTCCCCCAAACCACTGCTAGAGAAATTTCTACAACTCTAATGGAAAAGTTTTTTTACGATGGCTTAAGAAGTTTTGCGACCATGGCCCCGTTTGTGGGTCCGTCGAACAACTTTGTTTCATACTGAACATAGATAAACTTTTTCCTGTTTATCATCCTCAAGAAATCCTGTTGAAAAAAAAACCGTGACCCAAAACCAAAATTGCTATCTTAGTTCTCGACCGATGAATGGGAAATAATTCCCCTCATCCGTTTTGCTCTGGGCGTGCCAATTGATACCACCGGTAAAACTGCCTTATCTGCAGTTTGGACGAAGATGAAACTATAGATGATGTAAAACGACTTTGACCATCATAGATAATGAAAATTTCGTCCCCCGGTTCCCATATTTGAAAAAAATTAGCAAGAATTTTTCGAAATCCGTGAAAAATTTAAGAGAAACAAAATCAGGGAAAAAACCCTATGATAAAAGACCCGTCCCGGTCCCTTTTTTCATCCAGGTGATAAAAATCTGGGTAACCCTTCATCCCCCCAGCAATCTTACAAAGAAAACTCTAAATTTGCCCAAAAAGATGGGCCTTATATTTTTTGACTCAACCTCCCGACGACTTACGAAAAGAAAAACAAAAAAAACGGGGTTCTCGGACCTTACCATTCATCTGCTCTTCGTCCAGCAAACAAGGAAGCCACTCCCGTGATGCCTCTCGAAAAAGGCCAGAAAAAACTCTGCTGGTTCCTCATCGAGGGGCGATACCTGGAACCAGAGGGGGGTAACAGAAAGGTAAAGGGGCGCCCCCTCCCGGCCGTATGAACAAGTAATGATCTGACGCACCCCCGGTGAAGGAAGGACGTGCGAAGTCACCTCCCCTCCCTTTTAACAGGACGTGCGGGGTCAGTCCTCCTCGGGGGGCAAGGACGAATGTCTGCCCCCCCACCAACCCCTTAGTATTTTTATAAAAGGGTTTAAATGGGTTTATTTTGTATTTGTAACTGTGTGCTCAATTAGAAAGTATAACAATTAAAATTATTTTAGCTAGCCGCCGGTGTTATTTTTAGTAAAGTTATAAGATCAAAAATTTGTCACTGTATTAAAACACTATAGTTTTTTTAAAATACATACAAAAAAGTCAATAAATGTTTTAAATGATAAAAAGCGTCCGTGCACCCGCAACAATCTAAAAACAACTACACTGTTTCCGGATATGTTATGTACATATTTTGAAACCTACAATTTCGGGGAATCCCCAGAATGAAATAAAAGAGCGCTAAACCGAAACAGCGTTAAGCGGGGTCTTACTGTTCAATCTTAATTCCTAAGGATAAAACTTTGTTAAAACATGGCTGTTATTATTCAACTATGACTTGTTATACAACTACGTATATTGTATTACTTTATGTAAGATGTATAGTAATTTAAAATGTGTGTGTGATTACATATATTATGAAACTACTTCTATAGTGTCTCCAAGTATCACTCTGAAAACCCCTGGGATGTACATCCCCCTTCTTGTTAAACTATTGGCTTACAGCAATGTTTCCCAAATTTTTGGACTTGTAGCTCCGATTAAGACTGAATTTTCCTTTTGATGATCTATTCATAACTAATCATAAGTAAAAAAAGAAATAAATAAAACATGTTTAATACTAAAAATAAAAAAAATGGTATAATAAACATTTAGGAGCAACTATTGAGAGTGCAACTATGCTTGAGAGTGGAAATATTTTCTCAAAAATTTATTTACTTTTTTTATTATTGGCTTAAGGTGTCTGACTACTTGCGACAACGTTTTTTCTTAGAAAAAAATGGAGATATCGAGATTTTTTGGGGGTTTTAGATTTATTTAGTACATTTTAAGACAAAAAATCTAAAATTAAAAAGAGATAAAAAAAATTATTACTACTAAAATGGGAAAAAATGTGTAAAAGTTAACAAAAAATGACATAAACGGGGTCCTCTCTGTACAAATAGTAAATGAACAAATTCTCAAATTTTCAATTTTAATGTTACTTTGTTATTTATGTTTAAAATGATCTTCAGGATAATAGATATTTTAATTTTTACAAAAACTAGAGCACTTTATTTTAGTTATATGAAATTGCTTAAAAAAACAGTGATTATTTTCACATAAAGAACTGTAAGTTTTGTAATACAACAGTGATCGATAAGTCTGAAGGTTAAAACACTTCTACTGTCATACAGAACGTACACAAAAAATTTCAGCATATTATTTTCGAAACTATTTGAGCAATCGCTGTCCCCGTTAGAGCTTTTCGGGAAAAACACATTTCAAGTAAAAAACACATTTTAAATTTTTACATCTTATGTAAAGTTATGGCATCTGCTTTTACTAAAACACTAGTAGCTTTTGTTCTCGTAAATGGAAAATAAAAAAACTTGGTGTTTTTATAAGGCTAATAAAATGGCCCGAAGCCCAGTGGCTGAGTGGTTAGTGCATCGCGCTTCACCACCACAGGTCCGAGGTTCAAACCCAGGGCTGTGCAAGGTTGACTCAGCCCTTCATCCCTTCAATGAGTGGATAAAAGGAGTACCAAGCTTGCTTGGGAACTTAACACTGGAGGTTTTCGCGTCAAACTGACCTCCTGACTGGAACATTTTCTCACGCACCTCAGGGTCCAAGGTCGCGTATACTGAGTTGGGCACAGTAGGCCTTGTCCCTTATGGGATGTCGCGCCACTGAGTTAAGTTAATAAAATGGCCTATAAAATAAAATCATAAAAAAATTTGTCATTTTTATTTTAAAAAATCAGGATTTTAGTTTAGTCGGATACCTTAAAGAATGCAACATCTATATAAAGTTTTATATTTAAACTTTTTATTTTAAAAAATGTACATTCATGCAACATAATAAAAATACTTTCTCTTCTATCTATTTTTTTACAATGACTAACAATAAATTTTACATAAAATATTTTACTGTGCTCTCATCATTACGAATGCAATTAAATATTAGCTTTCTCAGTCCGAAATGTTTTTCTTGTTGATATAAGATTTTTTGTTTATTTTTCTTTATATTCTTACTTTTTAATCTCCCCTCCCCTTCTACTTTAAAATAATTTAGTCTAAAATAGACTTATCAGTGTACAAATATATACATTCAGTAGAGAACTGATTTTTCTAATATACGTTGCAAAATCTAGATATGTGGAAAAAATAATGCCTTATTTTTAATCATTCAGCAAAAGGTTATGATTCTCCTGCACTTGTAGGCGTGTGTTTGCCTTTTAATTTCAAAGAGATAAAATTGCTGCGATTTTTAAATTACAGTCATTTTAATTTAGCACGTATTTTTTCAACTTTATGTTTCCGATTATCTAAAAAGAAACTTTATCAAAAATGTAAAACATAAATATTCTTTATCCACAATGTTTCTTCGAAAATATGATAAACATTTAACAAAACATGTATTAGTTTTAAGTAGGTGTTTTCAAGTAGTTTAACTATTTTAGAGTGGAATTTTCATGCATATCTAATTATTAATGAATATTAGTTTGAACAAACTTAATATTTTTAATCTTTTTCAAATAAATCAAAGATTTAGAGGAAGCACAATTGCTCGATATTCATACTAAAGATACAAAACAACTTGCTGAATTAGCCACTAAAAATAAGTTGATGCGAAAATAAATCAAGGTATAAATTCAAAATAAACATTTCTGGACTTTCACCAATTCATTTTAATATCTTATAAAATTTAATTTGCTTAGCTGCTTAGTTCATGTATCTTAAAAAAATTATAAAACAAATATTTTATTAAATTTTTTTAAGTTGGTATTATTTAAGAAAAATAAATATTAGATTTTTCTCTCTCATAGTAATTCTTTCACTAAAAACAAGGAAATCTCATGAGCCATTGTGCTGTTAAAAAAATAATTATCGTTAAATTTATCGTTATCACAATTAATTTTGGGGATTTAATTAGTGGATTCAAAATTTGTTACATTTTTAATATTTAAATAGCCAAAGGATTTTAAGTGTGAATTATATAAGGAAATATGTTTCTGTTGCAAGTTTAAATAATTTAAGGATAACATGCTTGGTATTCAATAGTAATGAAACAAGAAAAATTTTAATATTGTGTTTTTCATTTTCAGAGAAATACGTCAAACCTTTGAAATCTTGTAATTTCAATGCAATTAACTTCTCCGCATAAGCAACATTTTACATAAAGAATATTTTTCCGAACGTTTACATGATTAATTAATTTATAGAATTTATAATTAAAATGCAAATATATTATTCTTTTATTTCATTAAAATTCCTTATATTTTAGATTACTGCATTTCATTGCATATACAATTAAGAATTTTTAAGTTCCAGTTAACAATAATTTTAATTTATTGCTGTGTTTAATTCATTCATAAGTGAAATATGTAAATGTGTGATAGAAATAATTAATATTGCGGAATAAAATCATTCAGCTTTAACTTTGAATAACCTTTGTTTATTTTGAAAATTAATCATCCAAATAAACAAAATATACGGGCCCCTTCCCAATGAATATTTTTAACTTCTTTCAATTTTAAACTGTAAGAATAACATTGAAATATATAATTATGAATTTTATAATGAGTAGTTTGTGTGTATATTTTAAGCATACTGTGTGTAGTAAAAAATATAATTATTTGTTATTTATTTATAGTTTAAATGTATGTTCTTCCATGTTACTTAATCTTATTTAAATTAAGCTTATGCTTATTGTTGTGTTGTGGTTACATGTGTTAAAAATTAAATAAAGAAATTTGTAAGCATGTAATTTTCTAAGATTATTCATTGATACTAATTCTTCTCATACATATCGGGAAAAACAATTATAGAAAGTCGTAAGCAATTTGTTTGTACCAGATAACTATGGGGTAGCTTATATGTTTTAAAAAAACAAAGGTAATAAAAAAAATTTGAGGAGTAAAATATTAAATGCATATTCATTTGCATTTTCTCATTTTAAATGAGTTCATAAAATGTCAAAGGTAAAATAAATTTATATTTCCCATCAACAAATAATCATTTACCAGAAAATAGGTTATTATAACTATATAAAAACTTACTTAAGATAAAGATTATGTATACTGTACATTTATTGTGTGCATGCATGTTTTTATATTATTTAATATAATACCTTATTTTGTTCTACAATCAATAGTTTTACATGTATTTTGTTTTAAGAGGTTAGAAAATATACATTAATTTTATATATACTTTTGGTCATATTTTGGTTCTACTGATAATTTCAGACTGGTATAACATATGCATCATAAATAACAACATTTATGATTATTTTATAAAATGTTTATATGTTTTTATTCTATAGAGCTCTAGTTTTTATTCATCCAATCTAAGGTTACAATTTTCTTAAACGTCTAAATTGTATACAGAGCGAGATTTTATCTAATTAACAAATACGTATATATATATATATATATATATATATATATATATATATATATAAGAGTAGTGAACAATTATCTATATAATGGTTCACTCCTTTAATACTAATTTTCTTGCAGCTTTCATGTAAAACTGGATGTGCGTATATTTTAAATCGCTTAACATTTTTAAAAACTTTATAACAATAACTTTTTCTTGATAACGTATCCCATTAAAAGGCTTCATTTTTTTTTAAAATACATTTAACATTGAAGGAAAAGAATTAAAAAATTTGATTGTATACTTTCTAAATCCTATAAAAATTCAGCAGATGTTTTCTTAGAAAAAATTTTTTTTGGTCAAACCTTTACACCCAAGTTAGAAGGTGCAGGTGATAGAGGAGTAACTGAGAACGAGGCTGGAGTCGTAAGAACTGCAGCTCCCTCTAGTAACGAAAGCTTTGATGAAGAAAGCAAAAAAAAGGGTTCAAAATTTTAAATGAAAAAGGGATCGTTTCCCTTGAAGTTACATTGTAATTTTTCCGATGCGCAATAATAATAATTACATTATATTATAAAGCTTGTTTTTCTTACTTTAGAAATTATCTTACTCGTGTATTAACTTCGTTAGTGTAATAGTTTCATAAAAACACACAACCAATGACTTACGTATTTTCTTAATCACTCTGATAATTCTTTAATTATGTTTTCCGTTTGTTTGTTTTTAATTTAGTTTTCTTCTTTTAGAAGACACATTTTCTTTTCTAACTTATGAGGATGAAGCCATATTTTCATTTCCTAAAAAAAATATGTATCAAAGAAAATTGCGCGTAGAGAGTTCGTACTTCATAATCAATACTTTAAGCTGATTAATCTTAATAAGTGTACAAAAATGTGTCCAATATGAAGAAAAAAATAAGAATCATAATGTAGTAGAATACGTTATTCGTTGTAGGACTTTAAAAACATTATAAGAGAAGCAACGAGAGCAGATTAAAAGAAGTTAGATAAAAATTTATTTTCATTTAAGAATATTTTTACAGATATATTGTATAAACTATCTTCAAAGGTAATGGACCTTTAGCCGGATAAAAATTTGGATGTTTTGAAATTCAAATTACATGGACTACTGAATCCTCAAGATCATAGAGCGTATTCTATAGATTGTAATAAGATCATGCAAGAACTTGTTCAGAGCGTCAATATTAAAAAATTACAATAAAAAACACTTCTTTTCGTATTTTGAAATTTTTTCCGTATTGATTACAGTATGGATTATCTACTAAACTAAACTACACTAAACACTACTAAAAATTACATCATGATTACACTTAAGTTTACAGTAAAGGCTATCAAGATAGAACATATTGTGTATTTAATGTTACTTATCGTGGAAATTACAATCATAAACATTAATATGTAATTTGAGGGTTTGTATTTCAATTAAAGAATGTAGCAATGTGTGGAGCATTAACACTGTACTTATTTTACAAAAGAGCTTGAATCAAGTTTTATGATTCCGAATAACACAATGAGCGATTTTTGGGTAATTATTTATAAGAGTCATGTTTTTCAACCTTATTTTAAACAGTTTATAATATAAAGGTAACAAAACATCCCCTAATAAGGTACAGAGAAAAAGCGACGGTAGCGCTATTTCATCTTGTACAAGACTTGTCCCCATCCGAAGTCAGTTGAACTCAAGGACATGACAAAATGAAGCGCGTCCCCCCAACACCCTAACTCTATAAATAAACTATTTATGTATTATAATGAATTATGTAAAAAAAATTAAAGTATGTGTATTTTGTGTTGCAACTGTGCTTTAATGTTAATTAAATTCTCACAAATAAGTATATTGGATCTCGCTAAACTTTTTTTGTTTTTCTGACATTTATTTACATTCTAGATAGCCGGCGCGAATAAAACTATTTCTCTACAAAGACAAGTTTGTATTTGTACCAATGTTATTAAATACGACATACTCAAACTCTAGCATTGAGATTAATGGATTGGCTTTGTTTTATAAAAGTGTGTCGCATATTATATTAAATAATTAAACATATGTATAGTTAAAATATTTCTTTTAACAAAACATATCACATATTTTACATATGCTTAAAATTGACGCTTAAACATAAAGAGATTAGCTTGTTTATTACAAGAAAAATACAAAACATTTTTTCTAAGCAAATGTATGCACTGAAACAATATTTACAGAAGATTTTTAAAGTATGAGCTCAAACATTTGTTAAATCAACCAATACTTTAAATATTCTTCGTGTAGCATTTTTCACGTGTTTGAAATATTACTGCGATGCGCAAAATTTCTTATCTTTTCCATCTTGTGTTTTTGTTCCCAAATATTTCATCGGATGAAAACATGATTAAACTAAAAAACTCCACAACGAAACATAACACCAGTGGGAAAATTGAGAGGTGGTAAGAGAAATGCAAAGAAAACACAATACTTTTTTTTTCTTTTGATAACCAAATAGAAGGTTCTAAAAAATATCAGTTGCGTTAGAAAAATAAAAAGAAAATATTAAAAAAACTTCCAGTCACGCAATGAACTTTATCTAACAGTTTTTTTTATTCATAATGTCAAAATGCACTTTAGATTAAATTGATCGTCAAACATAATTGAATTGTTTTAGTTAAATTAAAACGAAACCCTGGTATTATAATTCTAATTGCTTCAGATATTGAATCGATTTCTGCTGAAAATAATTTTTACCTGTAAAAGAAAAAGAAAATATCTTGAAAACAATTGGTCTAAAATTTTCAAATGTATGTGACTCTTTTAAAGCTAACAACTTATTGGGTTGGTGCACACATAATTATCAGGCGTTCTTGAATATTGTTAAGGAAAAATAAAAATTCAGTGGTATCATTTTTAAATGATTAATCCGGAGCGTATCCACCATCGACTTCAATAACTGCTTCCCATTTTCTTGGAAGGTGATTGATTCCACGGGCAAAAAATTCAAGATAAAGGGATTTAAATCTGGATGATTTCACTTCTGCCTCACCAAACACGACACGTTGCCGTCGTACAGTGCACATCCTTCATTATTCCTTTTGGTGAATCTCCTGGAAAAACCCAGATCCTTCTTTAAGGTTTTTGAAGATAAGCCATGATTTATTCCCAGTGAAAAGATCCTTTCTAAACGGACTCCGTTTCTTTCGTTAAAGCAAATTGGTGAAATTCTGGACACGTTTCACTTTACTATTGTCACTGAGTTCGTGGGGAGCCAATTTTCTGTCCCATCCAGCCAATTTCATTCCAAGCTTTTTGAGATGACGAACGATGGTTGAATGGTCTACATTGAAGTTCGGGACCAGAATTCAAGTTGTCAAGCTTTCATCCTCTTCTGTGGCTGCCAAAAGTGCCTGGTCGTCGAAATTAGATGGTCGACCTCTTCCTGGATATCTTCTAAGATAGTGTGTTGCCAGATTTGAAACGGGCAAACCATTCTATGTGTCGAATTTCGCTGTACCGTCAATGAAAAGTTCACTGAGATTGCAAAATGACTGATACAGTTTTCCATTTCCATCCTTTCTCAAAGTGGTACAGCATAATTTGACAAATATGAGTACAATTATCGACACTCATTTCTATAATGTAAAAGTAAGAAGGATATTTTCATTTATAAGTTTATAAAATATTGTAAACTTTTGCTAAAATATAATACGTCAAAGAAACGCCTGATAATTATGCAGTAACTCAAACGAATGGAAAAATAAATTTTTCTCGACTTTAAAAGGAGAAAAAAATAATTTAAAAAGTTTTATAATTACAAACTAACGTCCTATTACATTCTATAATCAAGTCAGAAGAATTGCTCACTAGAGGTAGTTAGCTTCTCTTACGGTATCCGACTACGTTTGGAACCGTGATTTTAAAAAAGCGCATAAATGGATAATTGTCAAGATATTTAGTGTCACTTGGTTAAAATTTCTTATAAAATTGTTTTAAGGACTTTTTGACAAAAAAGTTTTTTTTAAATACAAATTTCAAAAAATTAACTTAGAAAAATTTTTTTTTCCAAATGTTCCCCTTTTTGTAAAAAAGTGTTTATTATAATAATATTTTGCCTGTCTATGCTCAGATCTCGACAGGGGCTCAACTAGAATTTTGGGGTATATAACTTAAAGGGGTTTATCCATATTTTACGACAACAGAGGGGGCGCAATTTTGGAAAACCCAATAATTATTAAAAAGGGTGGTAACTCGAAAATAATGTAATTTTCAAAACTTCTAGTTGAGTCTCTGTAAGAAGTCTGAGCTATATACAGGCAAAATATTATTATAATCTTTTTAAAAGGGGTTTTGGAAAAAGTTTTCTAAGTTATTTTTCCCAAAAATAGTTTTAAATTTTTTTTTGTCAAAATGTCCCATTTTATCATGTATTCAACTAATGACACAAAAATTCTGACAAAAACCCCTTTTTATCCTTTTTAAAATGGTTGAACTATAATTTAACTAAAAATAGTATATATATATATATATATTTGAATCTTAACTTAGGATTATCTCGGGCAAAAACGGCAATCCTTTCTCAAAGCGGTTAAAATTGTGTAGAAGATTTTTCACAAATGCGTAATAACACTGTAAAAAATATTTATCATTTAGTTTTCCCCCTTTATAATTCGAATCAACTTTTATAAAAAAGTTCAGGTAATATATTTGTGACGTATTAAACTTAAACTTATATCGAAATACTTTAATAATGTCTTTAATTTACTAAGATAGCAGATAGAGTCCATTTACGCGCTTTACTACTCATTTTATGAAGCTTTGTTTATGAGTTTTCACAATGAATCATAATTTTACCGAAGTTAATTTCCATTATAAAGATTATTAGAAGGCAAAAGCCCTTAAACTTTGCAATTTTAAGCTAAAAAAAAGCATATTCCCTCTCCTGCATAGCACTCTAATTTCGTTTCTGCGATATGCAAACTATTAGACTGATATAAATATTTATGTACATAATTATAAAATCGTTTATTCTTTGATAACTAAATTGTGTATGTGTCTGATAAAAAAAATGTTTTATATATTTCAGAAAAATTCAGATTCTTGATAATTCTAACAGATTTAGAATATACTTAAAATTTGACTCAGTTTAAAAGTGCTCTATACTGTCGAAAGCATTTTGTTTCAGCATTAAAAAAGGTTGAATATTGAGGAACAATATAAAAATTAGATAAATGGCTTTATTTTTATAAACACACTTGTCCAGATCGATTTGCCTCAAAAATCTTGATCGTCAACAATTGTATATTCTTATTATCTAAAATGATCTGTAGTTAATAATTGTGTGCATTCAAGTCACACATAACAAGCCAAAAGTAGAAAATTATACTTATTAATTACGTGCACTGTATATGAATGAAAATAAAAAATTAATTCTGTAAACATCATTTATAGTCTTCAAATAACTGTGATGATTTAAATTTTATAATTTACATCGTATAAAATATTTATTGTATTCAAAATATATTTCCTATTTTTTTCTCATTGAAATAAATTTCTTATAACTTGTACTTTACTGAAAATAAAAAAAAATTTCCGTTTATTAAACGTACTGATTAGCTGGTCAAATAATTTAAAAAATAACCTATGTTAACTGAGTACATGATACAGTATTCAGTCTTTATTTCCATTTA
>BMAV01027595.1:0-52215 GCA_019973955.1 Trichonephila inaurata madagascariensis
TGTATCGAAACACTGTTTATTTAAAAGAAACGTTTTTACCTACGAACTAAAAGAGTTGTAGTTCTAGAAGCATACATTTTTTCAAAAGTTTGGGATAATCCCCGAAAAAAATGATTTCAAAACATAAAAGCAATGTAGACTAATATTTTAGATTTCTATTAAAAAGGGGTGCGCTTGTACGGCAAATATAAAAAATTAAAAATCAGCTTGAAAGATGGGTGGCGTTATAAAACGGTGGGGTTATATCCCGGTTTTTTGGTAAGAAAAATTAAATAAATATATAGAGAGTGTGAGTTAATAGTAGGAATTGAAAAAAAGGAATCTAAAGGTTTTAGTTATTTTTGCAAAAAAGGGCAAATTAAAAATTGTTTAATGAGTTGAAAAAACTCCAATTAGTAACTTAAAATTAAAGTTAGAAACATATTCGTTGCATATGAGTCTATTATAATAGAAATATTTGGTTCAGGAACTTTGTGAAAGGAAAGTTTTAAAAGGTTTTTTTTTAAAAAAAGAAAAAAACCCCCCCATATTTCCATTTTTTTTTTTGTAATATTTAGTTCATTTATCTCTAGAATGAAAATAAATTAAACATTTGATTTTTTAGTACTAAAATATCCTTAAATCTATTTTGGATACATTTTAAAAATTCAGATACACGTAAAAAAATGCCTTTCCCCTGCTGCCACCAAAATGCCCTTTATAAAAAAGTATGGCTATATTCCCTGCTTTCAGTGCAATATCGAGAATATATTTCCTAGAATTCTATTCCTACTTTATAAAAAAATCATAAGAAAACTTTTTAGAAAAGATTCATGCTTTGAATATTGTAAACTCAGCATTTCAGACATATTTTAAAAATGTTCAAAAGCAAACACAAAAGACGTTTATTTTCTTTTATTCTGCTATCGAATATGATATTTCTTATGACAGTTTCGGGTAATAGAATATTTGTTACTTACGTATAATCGCAACCATATTGGCGACTTAGTACTAGCATAACCTGGCAACTTACGAACAAACATAACCATATTGGCGACACTGAATAAAACTGCACGAATTCTAGAAACAAAATACGCTGACAGGATTACAGAGTGCATAGTCGAAAATTATTATGTAAAAATAAAAGAAGGAAAGAAAAAAAATTTAAAAAAAAGAAGAAAAATTTTATTAATCCGTATTATTTAATTTTTAAAAATTTTTATTTTTTACTATTAAATTCCAATATTAGCTCACACTCTTATATTTTTATATTTTTTTCAAATTTTCAATCCCCTTAAAAAAAATATTTTTTAAAAACCCTTAAAATTGAGCTGAAATGTTAATACCGTTTAAATTTTGGATGAAAATTCGGAAATTTTAAATTTTTAATTTTAAAAAAATTTTTGTTTAAAAACCCAATTATTCAAAAATTCCCCTGTACAAAACCCATGTTGGAATCTTTTTTTGGCTTCCTTTGTAAAAATTTTAAAAAAGGTTTTTTTTCTACTTTTTAAAAAGCTTTCCATTTGAGCTGAAATTTTTTTAACACGTTTTTTTGGGGGGGGGACAATACGATAATTTAATTATAATTAATTAAACTTAATTAACTGAAAAAATTTTTTTTAAAAAGAATTGCTGGCAAAAGTCACGTTGGCTTCCTTTTTAGCGATTTGGGGCCAAAATTTAAAAGTTTTTTTTCCCCTCACGTTTTAAAGCTTCACAAAAACTGAAATTTTATATAAAAGATTTTTTTTTGGATAACAAAAAGATACTTTAAGGATTATTAACAGAAAAAATTTACCACTCAATTAAGGATTCTGTCAATTTTAAAATACATTACTTAAAAATTTTTATATATATTAATTTAATTTTTTGGGAAAAAGAAAAATATAAAAAAAAAATTTTTCTTTGTTTCTTAGCAGGAATTGATTAAAAAATTTTTTTATATTACTTTTTAATTGTATATTGTTATTTTACTACATAATAATTATTGTATTATTATATGTATTATTAATTTTATTAAAAAAATATTATTACATATATTAAATTTTATTAAGAATTAGGTTAATCCCAGATTTGCATTTTAGTATTCAAACTAAATAAACAGCAAACTTTTTATGTTAAGAAGTCAGTAAGCTTAAAATAAAAAACCCCAATTATTAGGCCAATTCGCCCTGAGAACGTGGGGAAATCGGGGTTTTCCCCAAATTTTTGGGGAGTTATCTTGAAAGTTTGCATGGTTTTTATTATATCCATGGTACGTAAATATCGAACATTTTTTAGCACAATTAAAAAACAAACCAAGGGCCCAATTTTTATAATGAAATCACTATTTTTAATGGATGTACAGTAAAACCCCCTTTTTCGGCCCTTTTTTATGCAATTTTATTTTTTGCGCCCGCAAAAAAAGATTTCGCAGTTTTTTAAAACAAATTTTTTGCTTGTTATATGAAAAAAAAAATTTTTTTGAGTTTTTTTGGGGGTTTTTTTTTATGCGGTTCCTATAAACCCGCACAAAACAGGTTCAACGGTAAAAAAGAAAAATGCTACCTTTCGTCTTTTCACAATTGCACTTTCTCGATTTCATGAAATAAAAATACCAACATCTGCAAAAGAGTATATGATAATATTTTTATTTACTGATATACTGTTGAAGCCCAGTGGGTGAGTGGTAGTGTATCGCCCCTTGGGATTGCAGGTCCGGGGGAACCCGGCCGGGAAAGGGTCAAAAAGGGAGTACCTTTGTGGGTTGATAAATGAGTACCCCCTTTTGGGAATTGAACACAGGTGGTTTCGGTCAAAAGACCATTTGACTGAAACATTGCACTTTCACCCCAGGGTTTAATCGCAAAAGAGATGGGCCACAGTGGGCCCTTTGGTTTTAAGGCTTTGTCCCAAATTGAATTTCAGTTCAGTTCAATATACTTTGAAAAGAAATATAAAACATTTTAAAAATTAAAAAAGTTCTTTTTTTTAATATTTTTTGGGATTTTTAAATTTTTTAAAAGAAAATTTTTTTATTTTATAGGGGAAAACCCCTCTTTTTATTTCTTTCTTTATAATTTTTATTTTTTATTCCTTATGCTACTTGAAATTTTTTTTCCTACTTGAACAAATAAAAATGCAATTATCTTCCAATAAGAATTATTATTATAAAAAACATTTTATAATTTAAAAAATTTGTATCTTTATAAAATACTTTTAAATCCTATTTTGATAACCTTTATTTTTCCCAATTGGGTCAAATTTGAAACTTTGAAAAAAAGTTTTAAAACTTTTTCTTTTTTCCGATTATGGGTTTTATTGCAAATTTTTTTTGTTTTTTTAGTTACTGCATTGAAATTGGGGTTTACATAAAAAAAAAACTCAACTTTTTGGAAAAATTTTTCCTTAGAGCCCCCTTTTAAAGAAATTGGGATTTTAAAAATACCGGGCAGACAAACGGTCTAAAAAAATTTTATAATACAAAAGACCAAATTACTTTTTTTAATGAAGTTTTTAAACCCTTAAAAAAAAGCCAAATAAAAAATAGACAACCTCATTTTTAGGGATAAAAAAATTTTTTTTTGAAAAAATTTTAAAATTTTTAAAGAGTTTTACTTTTTTTCAATAATAAGAGGTTTTTTTTAAATAAATTTAAAATTTTATAAAAATAAAAAAAAAAACCCGTTTTCATTAAAAATAAAAAAAAAACCGCATGTTGCGCATTTTGAGTGGGGTTTTGAATGGGTGTTTTTTTAATACTCAAAATTCACAACAATCCCGATTTGAAAAAAAAAGTTGGTTTAAAGGGCACCCCTAAAATTTTTTAAGCGAAATATCATCAGAAACAGACAGTTTTTTTTTTCTTTTTTTTTACAAAAAAACCTTGTTCATTTTATTAGATTTAGGTTTCCCCTTTTTGTTTAGGGGTTTTGCTTTTGATTTTTTTGAAATTTTTGGTTACACAACGAAATGAATAGATAAATTTTCATTCAGATGAATATTTGATAATATTTTATGGTATCGAGATTACGCTTGTCATAGTTTGTTGAACAACATTCACTGACGTATCTACATCTGATGACCAGTATAGATGATTCCTGTGATAGCCGAATAAAAAAAGTAAAACCAATAAAAACCCATATATCTCAATTTGCAAAATTTTGCCTAATTTAATTCTTTCTTTTGAGTGAAAAGAGATTCGTTTTAAAAAAAATATTTTCAATGAAAATTATTTCCATCAATGAATTAAAAAAAAAAATCTGTTTGTAATTAAATGTAGATTTTACAAACCCCCATTTTATGGAAAAAAATTTGAATTTCTGTTTGGGCATTTTTTTTTCCTTGCCTAATCACTTTTTTACTTATTGCATCCTGAAGTCGGAAATACTGTATTTTCAGAATAAAAAATGCTGCAACCTGGGTCTTGTTCAATTTCTTTTATCGTTTTTCTTTCAGAATCTGACAAAAATTTAAAACAGATTTTTTTTTTGCTGGGGGCCTTTTTCATCTGAAGAATCACCTTTTGGTGGAAACACTGCTTTTAGATGGTAGGCTCTCTAATAAATCCAAAACCTCTTTAAACTGAGCTTTTTTTTTTCAGACATTCTAAGAAAGGGTAAAAAAAAAAACCAAAAAAGCACCCTTTAAAAAAATTCCCATTATTGTTAAAAATTAGTTACACACAAAGAAATTTAAATGTTAATTTTTATAAAGAATAGATATTGCATTTAAAGGGTTAAAAAATAAGTTCAGAATCAAGGTTCAGAATTGTTTTAAAACTTTTAAAAAAAAAAAAACAACAATAAATAGTAATGAGGCTACAATGCAAAAAACAACAATAACTCACGGAAGAAAAAAAAAGCAAAAGTCTGCTCAAACGCACAGCTGTCGGTACTTGTAAAGTACCACAAAGTTATTCAACTGTTAATTAATTATATACACTGTTCACACTGATTTGGTGGGGAAATTGGGCTGAGTAAGCTAAATAACAATATATGTAGCAATGTTAAGTAAACGCACATAAATTATCTTTGTAATCAATGACTACTTTTTGACATTTTTACTAATACATATTTATGTTCCAGAAATGTGTATACTTATAAATTGTTTTTCTTCGTAATATGCTTTTGAATGTTGATATAGTAATTAAAAATCATTACGAAAAATGCATATATTTATATATATACATACACCGATGTACAAAATACTTACTTAAAATGTTTAATGTCCAGTAGTGTAATATGTAAATTATTTTCAAATTTACTTTCGGTCAGAATATTTAGTATTACAAGAAGTGTTTGTGCTCATATATGCAGTTTAAATAACAAAAAGGTAAGTTTCCCAGAGCTATATTTAACTGCTAAATAGAAACTAATTTCTTTATCATCATCTTTCACAATAATTGAATTCATGTAATTTAGCATTTAGAGCCATTAGAACTTTCTCGATACGAGACGGATGACCGCTAAGCGATCCAACGACATTCAGCATATCGTCGGCCTAATGCGTAACTCCACAAAGTAAACTAATTTGATATTCGAGTGCTACGCGTCAAGCGCTGTTTGGCGCAATTCATTAATCACGCCAAACGATACAAATGACGATACACATGACCACACGATAGAAATATCAAGGTAACCATACAGTAATATTATCACCCATTTGGCGCGTAGCACTCCGATATCAAATTAGGACACAAGATGGAGTTACGCATTCTGATAATTAGGCCAACGATTTATAAATCTTTGTGCCATTGAAGACTCAAGCATGTGAAATTTAGCGTAGTTCAAAGTCCTTCCGCTGATGGGGCGTGGTGGTTTGTAGAATAGAGTACCAGATTAGGTATGGTCTTTACCACTTGATTTTGGTTCTAAATTACGAGTTTCATCCCCCTTAGCCTTCATGTTGCTTCATAGTGCGATGTTAATAAATAATCCCTCAATGCGTATCTCTTATGAATAAGAATTGAAAGATCGTATGAGTTTCTTTTATATATGACCTGAACTGAACTTAGTTGTATACTTTACAAATTACATTTCAGTTTCCCACTTGAATCAATACTTTATTAATGAAACTTATTGATTATTGATCCGGGTATTTGGGTTAGCGACGTTGACTTTCTGTGCCATAGGGCTTGGGTTTGAATCCCGGAGAAAATATGGATGTTTGTAATGTATAGTGCCATCGCGGCATGAGCCGTTGAGACGCAAGACCTCTCGTGAAATGGGTGGAAGGGGAAGAGAGGTGGGAGCCCCTGACCACCCCCATGTGTCCTCTCTCAAAATTGGGGTGGAAATGAGCCAAATCGTACTGTCACCTGTAGGATGCTCAAAGCTATGGCTAACAACAGGCATCACTTAGCCTTTTGCCATGATGAAGTACGTGGGCCTCGATCTGGCTATTGCCAATCAGGTGGCATTGGTAACAACAATAACCACAAATTGCATTTCAGTTTCCCATTTGAATTAATTCTTCATTCATGGAACTTATTGATTCCTATTGTTTCACAAACTTTACATCCATTGTAGATTTATTTATTTAGATTTTAAATATACAAAATATTTGCATGTATACCTGATCTTACATTGAGCAAAATTTATATTTTGTAACACGTAAAACAACGGAAATAATAATTAAATCTATAAAGAGATTTATACATAAAATTCAACAAAAATTGCAATCTTTTAAGACAATAATTTACCTTTTGGGTCAAAATCCTCATTTAGTTCGACCCTAAAATGAAATATCCTTGGTCCTCCGTTTTAATGTCGAATACTTACTTTCCTTTCATTTCTGCCATACATTTCTATTTAAGAGAACAACTGAAGCTGCATGAATCATTTATCTGAGAAAGGGCCACATCTGTTCGTTTCCAAAAACACTTAATGAATGGCAAACAATTTCCCAAGTATTATCTACACTCTCCTAATCCAATCAACCTGGAATGAATTCTCCACTTACACATATATATCTTGCCTTTTCCAATAGCATCGTTTCGATTATTGGTACCGAAATAGGTTTAGGAATGGTGATGATTTCAACTATCATATTCCATTTCATTAAGAAAATCAATCAAAAATGAACACTAAAAAAAAAAAAATTTTTTTTTGCGAACTTTTTATGCCATATTTTCTTTCAGTCCACGTCACTTGGTCCACATCTTTAAAACGCCACAATTGGTTAAATTAAATTTTAATGATTCAATGGCTGAAAATTGGGAATAATGAATGGTGATTTTTAAGAAATCGTTATTGCCTTTGAAAGCATATAAAATATTTTGTTGATTAGATTATCAGTGGGAATATTTCCGCTTAAAAATTGAGCTTGGATTTGCAGTGGACTTCTGAAATATCTATAAGTTTCCTAAACTGGAAAAAAACTTATCTATTAACCCGTTTTATCCCAATTTTTTATTTTGTGCAAATTTGTGAGTAGAATTATTTATTCTAAAGTTAGTTAAACCTGAACAAACTCAAATATAATAAAATTTGAAAAATTTATATATTTTATATAAGAAATATGACCAATCCTCTAAATAGGACACTGGGATAAAGGGGATAAAATTTGCACTTACATGTTTTAGTGTTCCCTTCAGTGATGAAAAGCTATTTCAGAATATAAAATTTTAATTTATTTGGATAATAATTTCTTGTTTACAAAACGTTTCACTTTTCAGTTACATGTCACTCTAATTTTGGTGGAAAGGTCCAAAGCAAGCCTAACGAAGCGTTTTGTTACATTTGCTACAGTTTGTTATTGGTTTTCCTTTGCAGCTCTCTCTTTGACAACAACGTTGTTTTTCTTGTTTAGTAAAAATGACCAACACTATCTTTACGGATGTCTATTTTTGCATAGGAATGTTCAGTCGAGATCCTAGGTCTACCTCATATTCTTAACACATTTTTTTAGATTGTTATTGTTACAGCTCTTCGGAACTCCTGTAAGTTTATGGCTTTATCTTTGTTGTGAGTTTTGTCAATTATCCAGACGTTTACAAAAGTCACGTATAAAATGTGGTTAGTACCACTTTTTCCCACGAATTTTAATGGAATATTCAGCCAACCAGTCGTGGTGATAAACAACACCAATATACTTGTTCTAAAAGTTTATCAGATTTAGCATTTTTCACGGTTATTTTATCTTTATGTCGATGGCTTTACAGTGCTGAAATTTGTAGCAACAGTGTGTGTGTGACAGTACTATTGTCATTCCATAGCACGAGGAAAATTTCAAGGTTTTTGTCGAATGTAAAATCAGACGTACTTCTTTCTTTCTTCCGCATAGATTTAAGATTCTTCTAAAGGACACTCGTAGTTTATCCGATTATCTCATATGGTTCCTGTCTCTCGAAACCCTGTTCACCAAGACTTTTAAAAAGATCAATGCTAGTAAAAAAGTTATCAAAATATAAAGTGTAACTTGAAGGATTTACAAAATTCTCTGTTAGATTCATTACAACCCGACTACCAAAAGGAGTATCATTTCTTGCAGTCAATTCTTTACCACAATAGAGAGAAAATCGTAGCAATATCCTCGCTTCAACAGAGAGCGCAAAGTTTATATCAGAAACATTGGCTTGTTTAGGATAAACTGTTTCAGACTATTCCTGCCACAATACATGATGATCATTTCATCAATGCTTATATTTGCAGAGAAGAGTCTTAATTTCATAAAACTATTATTAAGTATTGCAAACAAAGGCTTTGCTTTGAACGATCGATCCTGGGCATGCCGACTTACAGTTCCATTGTCCACAAAGTGTAAATAAGATTTCAACTTTTGGAATTGGTTTCGTGACATGGCGTTTTTCACCAGGGTAATGCCAAAGTCTTCAGCATCTGACCAACGGTCACGTTCTAAGGTATTTTAATGATAACCAGTTAGAAGCAAAATTCCTATAAAAACAAATATTTCGTCAGAAATGGTCAAGAAATCGTGTTCGATTTTTACATCTGTTGCATATCGCATAGTTTTTTTTACAATGAGATCTTTAACTTCACCTGAATAAAACTGCTCAAAAAGCACTGATGGAGTTTATCTTTCAATGCAATTTTCCTCTGCTTGAGCAAATCATTTTCAGTTGAGTCAGCCTGTGTTTCCCATATTATATAATGAGGTGATTTATTCTCTCATTATGAGACTGATGCATTTTAGCTTTTTTTTTGCTCCTTGTTATCGAAACACTAAAGCTTGTGAGTGGTCCAGACTGGAAATTATCTAGCTTCAAAAATCGAGCAACATCTTTCACAATAATCTCACCAGTATCTACTTCATTCTCATCCACTCTTCGTCTTTGTCAGTTAGTTCACTGGCATCTGGTAATATAACACAGCAATTTCAGCATTGCTCTCATCTGAATCTAAACTACAGAGTATTTATAAATGAATATGGAGTTTTAATGCTTTGTAATATTTATTACATTTAACTTATTATATAACTCATACATCGAATAATAGACCATCTGAAACAGCTTTTCTTGCTGGCTTGTGAGTGCATGCGCGTGAAACGTATGCTACTTCCCCTCCCCTCCCCGCCAATCAGCGTGCTAGTAGAAAAATGCCGACTAGTGAACAGAAAGCGTTTTGTGTTCCCAGTTCGCAAAGACAGAATCTGCTATTACTGTGCAACGAGCGTTCCGGTGGATACCTCAGTAGACATGTGAATACTCATACTGCGTGCATCTGGAGCTTAGAAAATCCTCACGAAGGGTCAGAATTGCAACGAGACTCACCTAAATTGAATGTGTTTTGTGCCGTATCTCGTCGGTGGAAAGTGTATGAACCTTTCGTTTTAGGAGAACCAACTGTAACTAGTTCTGCTTATCTTGTTGGTCTACAACTATGGCTGTTTCCTCAATTGAAAGAAAGTGAACCAAATAACTTCATTTGGAATCAAGATGGTGCATCGCCTCACTGGCATTTCTCAGTACGTGATTGGTTGTCCATCACTGTACTGGACCAAAGGATTTTCCGCAAAGGGCCTCACAATAAAGCTTGTTTCGCATGGCCTCCACGTTCACCTCATTTGACGCCATGTGATTTTTGTCTGTGTGGGTTCATTAAGGATTGTGTGCACGTACCTCCGCTACCAGCTGACACTTCCTGATTTAGACTCAGGATTGGAGTGGCTGTTGCAAGAATTACCTTAGACACACTGAACAAAGTTTGGGCTGAACTCACCTATGGACTTGGTGCGTGCTGTGTGACGAATGAGGCTCACATTGAACATTCGTAAGCTTGTTGATAAAACGGTTCCAGTTACTCTTTCTTTCGATATATGAATTGTACTTGTAAGTTATATGTAATAAATACTATAAAGCGTCAAAACTCCGATATACATTTAGAAACACCCAGTATTTAATAATTCAAATGCTTCCTGTAACTTCAAAAACCATTGCACTGACATAGCTAAGCCTGGGTGAAACACTAGAAGGGAAATTAATTTTTGTTTACTCTTCGTTATATCGCGAGAAAGAACGCGTCAACTGCATGCGGATCATCCCACTGTCCTACTTAGAGGAAAATTAAAAAATAATTTGCTAAAAGTTACCTAAGAACAATATCACTCTAACACCACAAGGATCATAACGAAAGAGTACTATCACATAAAAAATGCCAGCCAAGTGCCCAAAATAAACTGAAGAAGAACTCTGCAGCCCCAAAGAAATGACACAAACTGCACCAAAAATGCGATGAAGAAGCAAAATTTTCAGAGGAAAGAGGAGGGGGTGAGACACAAAACTCACGCTGAAAGAAGGTAATATATATCCTTACATGTTCCAACTGTCAAAATATTCGGAACACACAAATGATGATTTCCACATGATATTTTTCAGCTGCCCTCTAAATAGAACAGTGGGATAAAATGGGTTAAATTAGCTTCAAAATACGATAACACTCCTAAGCTTTGGAACCGTACATATTTGGAACCAGGCGTTTTTCCTATTATATACTTTAAATTTTATGTCGGCAGGGAGGCGTGGTTAGTTTGTCGCTGGCCTTCTGTAAGCAAGGTTGAAGGCTCGACCCTGGCCCAAGTCGATGGATTTTCATGATGCAGGAAATCGACAGCGCCCATGTTGTATGATTATATGGCATGTAAAAGATCCATAGGGAATGCTATTGGCAAAATTAAATCCTAGTACAGGTTCGCATCATCAGAGCTCTGCTGCCTCCTTCTAGGGAGGAAACTGGGCGTCAAAATTACCTGTGGCGATTGGTATCCGCCAATATGGCGTTTCACTAAAAAGATATACCAGCTTTCTGTGATGTACTAGGTAGATTGATGAACTCTGTAATAACTTTTTATAATCTGCATTAGAAAAAAAACACTTTAAATTTTATTTGGGATATAAATATACACTCATGGATAAAAAAATTAGCTCACCAAGAAGGAGTCGTCAAAATGAAACGAAATTTTACATACGTAATGACTACTTTGATATAAGTAAATGATTAGAAAATCAAAGAAAAAGGCAAAAGAACGCAGGATTTAATACCCTGTTAAACCCCTTTAGTGCGAATGAACGATGTGACACGATCACGCATTAAGGCATACAAGTTCTGTATGATGTCTTGAGACATTTCGTTCCATATTTGCTGTAACTTGCCTCTAGTTCATTCGAAGTCGGAGCCCAAACTCGTCGTCTCAAAATGACCCCCAGATAGGCTCGATCGGAGATAGATCTGGGGATCGGGAAGGCCAAGGAAGGGTAGTAACAGTGCAAAGACAGTCTTGTGACATCTTGCCGTGTGAGGCCGAGCATTGTATTGTTGAAAAATGGCTCCTGGGAGCCGTTGCATAACTGGCAAACACATGTGGTTGCAGAATATCATGGACATACCGCTGGGCTGTCATGATGCCACGGATCAATACAAGGGGTGACCGTGTATTGTACGCAATGGAATCCCATACCATCACGCCAGCTGTGGGAGCGGTGTGTCGTTGTAAAGTAAAGGCAGGATTGAGGCGTTCACCACGTGGTCTCCACACACGAACACGATTGTCATAACTGTGTAAATTAGTTCCCCTAGGGTTGCCCTTCTCCTTGATTATTAGCGTGAGCTAGAGGTGTTGGATTAACGAAAGAACTAGAAGATTCCATGATCTTAATTTGGTCTTTATTAAGATCTAAAACTGAATCATTTTAATAGATTGATAGTAATATATGTGAGAAAAATTTTACGCATTTACTGCAAAATACACAATATATAAATAATACTGAAATAACGTAACCCGACCACTATCAATAAACGGCCCTGCCTAAGTTCAATTCCAATACCAAGTCCTAATATTAAACAGTGAATCCTACCTTAATCCGATCGCCGATCCAATTCCAGTAAAGCGTGTATTTACTCGAGTGCAATGGTATGCACCTTGACCTAATGGCTCTATCTTCGGGATAACCTCTGTTGGTTGCTCACCGACCTTGGCTTCACCCTCCCCGCCTTAGAAATTTTATTAAACTATACAATGTAGCCAATTACTTTAATTATACAATATATTCTGCAGCTATATACGAAAGCTGTGTGATATCATGAACATTTTAGTTGTAGTAACTCGTGGAAGAAAAATTCTAAGAAATATATTTCCCATCTTAGCACCCAACATCTAGAGGCTTGTGGTAATTGGCTCTGAGGCATTTGAATGTATATATTTAATATTATGACTAGAGACACCACTTGTTAAGTTTCGAAGAGTGAGTTCAAGGCTATGTAGCTTCAAATGGATACCGGTCTTCTCGAACGTAATTAATATGTGTGTTGTATTTTCCGCAAGTGCTTTTAATGCGAATACGCGACAATTTTTAATTAAGTTTGGTCTACAGGCTTTCTATTTTACTTGTTGGAGATAGAGAATTGAATTCCTTTAAACGATTAATTTTGAAACAGATTGCTAACATTTTAATATGCTCAATATCTGATTTTTTTTTCTTCTATAAAAATTCGACAAAATCATTAAAAACTTCTAATATAGAACATTTCAAATATTCCGCACATTAAAATATAATACTTATAATAATCAAGAACTTGGTGTAACTAGCTAAATTTATGCTCAAGTAATCCAAAGTTAAAACAGTTGAGTGATAATTAATGTCGTTTAATTAAAGGCTGCATTTAGTTTTTGACGAAGTATCTCGTATATGAACTACGATCAAGTAACGAGTAAGACATCTTTGACATGACATCCCAGTCTCTTTTCTTCTATTTAAGACTTATGTGAGGACTTGGAGCATCTTCAAATAAGAGGGTACGACAGTGCTTCTCAAACTTTCAGTACTGGCGCCCCCCTTTTTAATCACAATTTTTATCGCGCCCTTATACATTAATAATGTACTGAATGCAATAATAATGCACTTTGACGCTAAAGCTACAATATATGTTTTTATTATAAAACCGTACAAATTAATAACATAAGTATTAAATTTTGTATATGTTACTTTTACAAAAAAAAAATAAAATAAGTAATAGGATAATCATTATGTTATTTTTCCTTTCTAATTTTTAAGTTGGAAACATACGTAAAATGCGAGGGCTGCTTAGAAGACAAAATAACTCATAAATATCAACTAAATATAGAAAAAGAAATCAGAGGGTCAGTTTCTAACTATAAGCATTCTGCTCTGCAAGACAAGCCCATAGAAGCGCTAATACATAAACTTGTTCTACTTAGTATTAATTAATTAGTTATAAAATACTCTGTACAGCACACCGATACATTAAAAGTATACCGGCTGGAAGTACCCGCTCTGCACGAGTTCATTTATAAGAAAATAAAACATTATTGATATAAACGCTGAATTGTGGGCGCTGAAAGTAAAGCCAAGTGCGAGACAATGTTTACAAAAATGTAAAATGGTTTTTCTTTTTTAAATGATTGCTCAAATTATAATTAGTTTTAAGCGAACTGTAATTTTAAGAGCCTTCACAGAATTAGCATTTAGAATTGATGTTGAATAAAATAACAATAACATGCAATCTGATGAAGAACAATTGTATTATTTTTAATATTTAAAGCGAAAAGTCTTCAACATGTTTTAACCCCCGGGAGCAGGCGGATCACTCTGGATACTACTGGTCAAGGGTTATTGAGTCACCTCAATCCTTTTTTCATAATTACTTTTATAGTACAATAAAATTCCCCGTAATTCTAGTGAATAATTTACTTAAGAGAAAATATGCTTACCTTCTTCAAAGACTTCCAATTTTTCTTTAAGCAATTCTAGGAAAAAAAATCCAAGAAAACTGAACTAAAATGTTTAAACCGTGCGTGACCTAAAAAAAAGACACAAATCACAGACACTTTTCGCTAACATTACAGAAATGTTATTTGTAGGCAAACTGTCATATTTTGCTCCCAGCTATTGTAATTTACAGTCCTTTGATGTTCGACAACAGTATGTTGAACTTTTGCTTGCTTGTGTGTTTTTTGACAAAGCAAAGTGTGTCTTCTGATACTTATAGCTTCATACTTTAGTTGATGGGTTCTTTTGGTAGAATTTGAAAATTTTTCTTTCATTTCATGTTCATCGCTTTTTATCAAATTTACTTTAATATGCATTATTTCAGCAGGTTCATCCCTTTTTTTTATCAGTTTTAACATCTTTCAATAGAGATCGAAGATGCCCATTTCTTTTTAAATATATATTCTTGATCATTTACCAAACATTTACCTGCTCATCATGCTCATTTACCAAACCACAATAGGTCGTACAACAAGGCAGTCGAAGTCACTAAGTTGGTCTCATAGGGTGGGGATGTAGCATGAACACAAAAATATTTTGGAAAAAGTGATCGCACCCCGGAAACTCAGTCTCAAAACAAGTACCTTAAGATTGTAAAATGCCGGCTAATTCCCAAAAAGAGGGAGATATGGTGACAAATATATTTAAGTTCACGTTAAAACTGGTCAAAACAGGAGGATAGTGTCAGGGCCGCCATTGGTAACAATTAAAACAGTTTTGTCAGAATTACCGATTTCGCACTCAGTGCTCGGCGTAACTGCCCCGGATTAAAAAGTGTATTAATACAATATGGGATAATTTAAAAATTGTGTAAAACGTTTTTCATTATGCTTTATACGTTTGGGAATACTCAAAAATAAATCTTGGCCAAGTAATCCTTCAAAGTGCTCTCTGTGCTTTTTTCAGAAATCATAAACATATTTTACAAAGAAAAACGCAGCAGAAATAGCTTATTTACAACTTCCCAAATGAAAACAAATACATAAGAGCAGGGACGTAACTAACTGTACAAGTAAAGTTCGAAGGTCAAACCGCAGCAAATACATTCTGGTTTCCGGTTTTACAGCTAATGTACAATATTTCAATAATATAACAGTGATGAATTTTACCCCCTTAAAATTTTTTGAGTATGGGTCTGGCTTTGCTTTTTTCTCTGAAAGAGTAGTAATTTAAATTTGAAAAGAACACGTAATAAAAATCTCATCATGGGATTACTGCAAATCAAATAAATGTTTTTTTATTTGGTTATAGTATCTCAAAGATAGATAATGAGGTTTTGGAAGAAGCTTTTATTTTTTATGACGTAATATCGCTGATGATATATATAAATTATATCAGTGTAAATGTGTGTTTTTATTATGTCAGAAAGTTTTTTTACTCTTTAATTCCAGTAAATAATTTTTTAATCTTTTATTTCGATATGCTCGCGCCCCCTCGTAGGTTTATCAAAATTTCAGGGCGCGCCCCACAGTTTGAGAAACACTGGGGTACGATATATAAATTTTCGAAAAATTATCCTTTTTCACTTTTTTAAATATTTTTTAAGCGTACAAATGTTTCTGTGTAGAATGATAAATGATATGAGGAAATACGATATCATTAGAAGTATTTTTATTTATTTTTTAAACGAAGCTACTCCTTCACGCGCATCAAATGAGCTCTGCTAGGAGCACCAATGTTTACCCTTGCATAAGCTTCTAATGAGTGCGAATACATATGATGATCAAGTTTAAACATTAGAGTGTATTGGACATATCCCCCCCAAAAGTGTATGGGTACACGTCTTTTGGATCTTAAGAGCAAAAGCAGAGGAAAAAAGTTTAAGTGATGGAAAAAGCCTAAGTGGTCGTAACCGACTCACCGATATTTTATCTACACAGCATAAAAACTGCTCTTTGGGTTGTTTATTTCCATCTTCTGTCTTCAAACGAGAGCCATCCACGTGGACTGTTCTGAGGGTATAAATTCATGGTGCAAGTTTCAAAAGGTAGAAGCTGAATGTAACGAAAAGCGCTATGATCACAAATATGTACATACGTTCTACATACCATAATGAATTAAATGAAGCCAATTCTTAGCTATAATATGCATCGCTATCCATATGCGTAAAAGAACGAAAACAATGCGATCCCATTCGTTGTTTATTTAAACAATAAATCTATCTTTGAAGCTTCAACACACACACACAATTCACTGCTTAAACTTACATGATTTCTGATTTATTTAAACAGTAAACATTCGTAAGTTATTTATGCAGTCTAAAAAAAGATTGAATTTAACTCACTTAAGTCTCCTTGAATCCCTTTTTAGAAACTATAATAACGGCCAACAAAATTGGATTTTGCTTGTTTGAAAATAAATGTTTATAAAGGACATTTATTTGTGTTTTTACTTTTGAATTATAGATTATAAGGAATTTTAAACAAGCATTCACATTTTAAAATTTTGTTATAAAGCAAAGAACTACATTTTTTTTTAGAAAAATATGCGATCTTTCCCATTTTGTATTTAAAACTAGAGCTTTGGGCGTCGAATATTAAGTATGCATATTTCGGAGGATTAAGGCAGAATACTTTACCTACCTGCAGAAAAAGATAATCCTCTTTGAAATGCATATTTAAAAACCTTCCATTAGATATTCAGCATATCCCTGTTTCCACAATGTTCGTGTCTATTATTTATACCCAACAGCTAAAAACAGCCAGACGTTTCATCGTTTTAAACTGCGAATAGATTATATGATTGGATAACCTTCATTTTGGTCAGAATCGAATTCTGAGACAAGAATAAGGATTCTAGTATACGATACACATTCATTTACTTTTATGCAAGTAATGAGATTCTAAAACAGAAATAATCTTTTTATATGTATGAATGTTAATATTTTGTTACACATCACAAGTATTCATCACAGTTTTCCTCCTGATTTTAGTAAGAAGTTATTTATTTATTTATTTATCTAACGCACGTGTTTGACTTCTTGACCATTTGAAGCTGAGCCTCCCAGTACCAACTAATGACGTCATCAGTCGCGTTGTGATACCGCCCCCTTTTGGTGACCGTATCTTTGATTGTCAGCGTGAGCTAGAGGTGTAGGGTTTGCAAAAGGAATAGACATTTTGATTCTTAATATGACTTTATTAAGAATAGAACTTGTCTATTAATAGTCTAACAATTTAGATACTATTGGATATATATTCGACTGACAGCCTGGAACCGTGAAAGGGTATAAATGGATGGTTTATGATATTTAGTGTCACTTAGATTAGAAATGCACATAAAATTTTAAGAATAGTATTATTAATAAAAGATTTTGACAAAAATGAACATAGAATGACCCATTTTCAAAATATTCTACTTTTGTGAAAAATGCTTCTATTATAATAAAATTTTGCCTGTATATAGCTCAGACCTCTGTACAGAGGTCTCAACTAGAATTTTTGAAATATATAACTTAGAAGTGGGTTTATCTATGTTTTTCGACAACAGAGGGGAGAAATTTTAAGAAAAAAATGGCGATAATTACTTCAATGGGTTGTAACTCTGAAAATAATGTGAATTTTTCAAAAATCATAGTTGAGCCTCTGTACAGAGGTCTGAGCTATATACTGGCAAAATATTATTATAATAGAAGTATTTTTCATTAAAAGGAGAACATTTTGAAAAAAGGTTATTCTAAGTTAATTTCTTTTGCCGAAATATTGTATTAAAATAATTTTTTTGTCAAATGTCCTTAAACAATTTTATACATGCATTCTAATCTAAGTGACACTAAATATCACGAAAATTATCCATTTATGCGCTTTTTTAAAATCACGGTTCCGAACGTAGTCGGATACCTTAAGCGAGAATCTATAATGAACAAATACACAGTGATGGTTAAGCCGAATCGCGTAACTTAAGCCACTCTAATTATTTAATTTGCCTACTCTCACTTCTAATAATATTACAATCCTAATATCAAATAATCATTCCTACCTTAATCCAACTTTAAATTCAATCTTTATGAGGAAACGTCCGGGCGCGCGTGCAATGATAACCTTGTTTTAATGGCTTCTTTTCCAGGTAACTTCACGATTGGTTGTCAATTCATACTATTCTATTTTACACATATCATTCCCCAAAGTTGCCATTTCACTTACTGAAACTTCTGTTATTTAAAAGCTATCTTATTTGCATTTCTTTTTCATATTTCGCTTCTTGGGTTTTGGTTTGAAAACAGTTGCCATTAATCTTGGCCACCAAAGAACCCAGAGGTTATGTTAAAGAAAAGACGCGTGAGCCCGTCACAGCGTGTTGATCGAGTCCAATGCCATCCTGGCATGGCAGCAGTGCTGGGACACCTCTTCAGCCACCAGACCAAGACACTGGAGGTATACTCCCAAAAAGTCATGTCCGGGTTTTTTTTTAATATGCAGTGAAAAATATACGATTCGGTGTCATTAAATTATCCTAAATTTATCTGTAATCATCTAAAATAATGCTCTGCTCATCCAAGCCATTTATGCTCTTAATATTAAGCTACGTATAATAAACATCTAGACAAGATTTGGGACTGGAAGACAAATTTTCATGATATCTTTTCTATTGTACTGAAGAAAAGAAAAAGAGAAAAATAACTCTTAATGTTTATGTGGGTACTACGTTTTATCATGAAAAGAGAGAAATAAATCCTTAAATCTCTTTTAAACATTGCAAATGAATTTTTAAAAATTTATTTTTTTGATACGGTTATCATTTACGTTTATTTCCTTTCTTGCAAAATAATTGGAATTTTTCATTCGGACACTACATAATTAAACTTTGTTAATAGCCTTATGCTCTTAACCTGGTTATTATACCGTATTTACTTGAAACTAAGTCACACATTTTTTACAATGTTAACGCTACTAAAAATTGGGTGTGTGTCTTACAATCGAAGGGAAAAAATATTTGTTGGATGGGGCGGTTAGAGCAATTACAGGTTCGTGCATGTATTAAAAAAGTTTATAATACTGGTTAAATAACTAATTATTTACTTATATTCGTTCTCCTTTTAAATTTATTATAATTTCTTACAATTGGATAGGATAAACCATTTTGCAGTAGTTTACATATTTCGGAAAAACTTATTGAGGATTAAGAGTGCGACTTAGAATTGATTGTGGCTTAGATTCGAATAAATACAGTACAGTTGAACCTGTTTTTATGCGGTTGATAAAAACCGCTTTAAAATAATCGCAGAAAAATAATGTTCGGAAATTTCTGAACTTTTAATATAACAACCAATTTTCGTCAAAATAAAATTTTTTAGGGTCGCAAAAAATAAAAATTAAAAAGGCCCCAAAAAAAAACGGGGTTTCGACTGTATGGGGGTTGAATTTTTCCCCAACAAGTCTAAATTTGGGGAAGCGGAATTTTATTTTGTTAAAAACATTCCCTGAAATAAAAAAAATAATGTTTATTTAGTAAAAAATATTTTGTAAAGGACGTGTTTTTAACACGTGGATTATGTATCAGACTATTTTGAAAAAATATTAATTCCCTTACCCCTTCCACTACGGCTTTTAAAAATTGAAATAAAACATGATATTTAAGCAATTATTTTAAAAACTCTACAAATTATGGGGGTATGGTGCTTAAAAAGGAGAAAGCATAATTAAATTCGTAGGCAGTTTGGGGTATATATATTGGTTCTAAAATTCATACATATAGTTGAAATGTCAGGTAGCGAAGCCGACTCTAACTATATTTATCCATTGCATACCAAACTGCGCTTCCTGACGTACGCGTAAATACCAGATTTTTGGGGATACTCACCTTGACGTTACAACGTACATTTCATTTTTTCTTTTTTTTATGCAGACCAAGGCGTACGTTCGTTCGTGTTTAGTTCCGCTTTCTAAAGTTTGTATAACTATTTTTGTTGTTTATTTTTACTTGTTCTTGCCGATATTGCATTGTTGTTGGATTTCAGCGAAAGTGATATTGAAAGAGAATATACTTGCCGGAAACCGATAAAATTAAGACGTGGTTAAGGTTTATTTATTTAGGGTGAAAAGATGAAAAAGGGAATAAAAAAAAAATTTGGGGGTTCGGTTTGAACAGATCGGTTAACGAAAAAATTGGGGAATATAACGAACACTTTCCAAAGCTTTGTTTCCGAAAAACAAAACACATTTTCCCGGAAAAAACCGAATACTTTCGGCTCTAAAAATTAATTTTAAAAACCTTTTATCATTTTCATACAAAAAAGTCACTAAAAAGGGAAATTTTAAAAGCATCTTAGTATTGATAATTCCCAAATGAAACATGAATTAATAATAAAATTTTAAAGGTCATTCAGAAATTTTTTATTATGACTAAAATCAATACAAAATTTGAATACTAGAATTTCAATATGAATATCAATATTTTCTGACAGCTGATAAGTTATGGGCGAGAGGATTTGTTTGACATGGCAAATAAATTAAGAAAATTTTTAATTTTTTTTAAAACAGAGATTATAAAAAAAAAAGGTTCCCGATGACCCCTCCCCCGGAAAAAAATCCCAAATATGAAAACGGACTAAAATCTTTTTCCCCTTTTGAATTATGTTGCTTCCCAAAATTCTTCTATTGAAAAAAAAAAGAATATTCATACAAATTAGACCACCCGGGTTTTTGATTTCACAGGGGTCCCCAGACCGATTTAATCGATTTCACATAAAAGTCTATGGTGAATCGATGACGTTAACAACCCTTTCCCGGATAGCGAACATACCTTAGGGATTATGTTCTTTAAACCCCCGCCCCAACTTACACTTATATAATGCATGTGGGGGCCTTTTTCCAAGGGAGCATTTAGAGCAATGCCATAAACATTTTTTTTTAAAGTTTTTGTTTTTTCTTTTTTTTTAAAAAATTTTTTCCCCCCAGACTTTTTGGAGCTTAATTTTTTGAAATTTTTTGTACAATACTAATAAGAAAATCGCCCAAAAAAACCGGGCTGGTAACACGGCTATTCCCCCAAAAAAACCCTTTTTATTAAATGAGCCCACTTTGGGGTTTTGCCCCTTTAGCTTTTCCACTAGTGGTGGGGCCGGATTAAAATCGATTGGGAACCCGGGTTTGGGTGACAAAATACAAGCAAGTCTTTATTTTGTTCAAAAAAGGGCCCTTTAAATTTTAATAATAGTTTTTTTAAAGTGGGCTTTCTTTTCCCCGGTTTAAATTTTGGTTTTATTTATAAGGGGTTTTTTAAGAACTTTTTTTGAACCCGGGGGAACGTCGAATACCCTTTAAGTGGGTCGGAGACCACGGGTAAAATATGCTTTTTTTCTTTATTGTTTAAAGGGTGATATCAAGGGGACCCCGGGAAGAAAAGGGCAACCCCGCTTTAAAAATATAAACTGTTTTTAAAAATTATTTTCCGACCCCCGAACAGGGGTTGTTCGTTTTTGGGTTCCCTTTGCCGCCCAATCCCCACTAAGCGAAGGGGTATGGGGTAAACAAGCGGAACACGTTTTCCACTGTACCCCCCTGGAACAAAACTACACCCATTTTTTCCCTAAAATTGTGGGGCGCCCCCTGGGGGGCCTTGATAACCTTATAAAGGGGGTTTTGAAAAAAACTATTTTTGGAAAAAATTTGAAAAAAACAAAAAAAAATTCTGAAATATAAAAAAAAAAAATACTCATTTACAATAAAATACCAAAAAACTTACAGATTGCACAATCTTTTTTTTTAAATTAAACAATTTTTAATTTAAAGAACAAATTTAAAAACCCCCGGTGACCCTATGGTTTTTCATATATAAAAAATTATATCCAAAATTAACACTTATCTTGATAATTTGTATGGTTTATAATTAATTTCAAATGCTTTAAAAATTTTGCGATTCGCTTTTTCAATGCCACCTTTTTAGGGGTTAAGTAAGCGTATTGAAATTTGGGGGGTGGTGAAAAAGGGAAAAAAAATCAAAAAATCGAAAAAAAGTGAATCCTTCGCAAAACGCAAGGAAATTTTTTTTGCTTTCTAAAGCCTTTCGGAATAATTTTTTTGGACATCCGGGTTTACAGAAAAGATTTAACCGGAAAGACCGGGACATATACGTTTGAGGTCAATTTTTTTACACTGGCTGAGCGGGGGCCGTTTTTTATATGTTGAGGGGGGGGGAAACTTTTTTAAGGGTTAAGAAAAAACATCGTTATTGTTTTGGGGCGCGATCAAAAATTGGGGTTGAATATTGGGGCGCAAACATTGAAAGTTTGAGAAACACCCGTCTACTGGATGATCGGGAAAATTTTATGAAAGTTTACATGGTACCAATCCTATATCGAGGGTTTTTGTCGTTGGCCCGGGGGCCCTGAGCGACTCCCATGATAAATGTTAAAAATCGCTTTTTAAAGGTTTTTCTTGAAAGGCCGGGGGGGACTTTTTCCCACCGTCTACGAGAGTTTCAAACAAGGGGGTAAAAGGTCGCGTCTTTTCAAACGTTTGTGGTGTGATGTCGTTAAAATCCGATTCCCTGTATGAACCCCCCTCCACCCCTCACTTTTATATTCGTCGGTTCGAACCCGGGACTATCAACCGGGGATATTCCACTATCACCACGAACGACAATTTAAACCAAAGGGAAACCGATCACCAAATTCCCGATTTCTGGTTTATTCATCTTTTTTTAAAAAGATGTTTTGAAATTTTTCACAAGAAACTAACATTCAAATAGGATTTCCGAATGGAAAACGTGCTGCATAACTTTTCCCTTACATTGAGTGTGCGCTTAATGCGCTCTAGCTCTTTCTCTCTCTCTCTCTATATATATATATGCAGAATAACACTATGAATATGAAGGGAATATGTATTAATTTTATGTAAAATTAAGTGAGTTTTTGAGCCAAAAAGGGAAAAGTTTCATTTAATGAGTTCTATAAAGTTGTCAAAATATTTATTCTTCTTAAAACTAATTACAAAAGGAGTTAATAGGCATTAAACAGATAACATGCTCAACAAATTGTTCTCTATTCAATTGATTATGATGGGGTGGATTAGAGCTAATTTTTTCGGGCCCCCGTAAATAGTTTAAATGTTAGTTGGAAAAACATGTGTATGATATCTTAACTTTTTCCGATATTAAGTGGTTTTCTCTTTTTTTTGCCATTGAGTAAACATTTAATACGCAATAATTTGTGTTGTTTTAAATAAGAAATTAACAAGAGTAGTATGTAAACTGAATCTCACGAAATTAAGAGATACAAACAGACAACTTCTGAAAAATCAACAACTACTTATAAGTAACTCAATTATCTAATTTACTCTTCAAAACTCATTTACAATTCACCATAAAATTTATTAATATGCCTCAATGAAAAGGAACAGTAAACAAAGATGGAACCAAAAAAACTGTGATTGGTTAAACTTACCAATTAAAAAACCTTCAACTTTTCCCCCTTTCAATTTATATTTTTGTAAAAAGAAAAAAAATCTCAGTAATGGGATTTTTAAACCAAAATAAAAAAACAAAACAATTTAGAGATGTAACTATCTCCCCCAAAACCCATTTAAAACGTATATTTAATAAAAAATTAAAGGGAATCCTTTTGTACAAATTTTTCGACCAGCAAATTTTGGGCCCTCTGTAAATTTGAAAGCAATTGGGGAAATTCCCGGGTATAAATTGGGAAAACACGGAAAAAATACACAAATTTAAAAAAAACTGAAAATTTTTTTAAAAGTATTCTTTTTTTTCTTGTAAATCATTTAAGAAGAACCTTTTTTTCGTAACCAAGATATGCAAGTCAAAAATAGTTACGGAAAAACTTTTTAACTTTTAGTTGGAATCGTATAGAATAAGAAAAATAGCTGAAATTTATTTTGAATAGAAATGCATAGTTCTAATGATAATGATATGGAATCTGAAAGAAACAAGAAAACATCTTCAGGTGTCTTAATCATCAATTGGCATAGGTATTATCTGTCATGGAAGAGTTATTTTTTTTTTGCCAGTAAAGTCTTGAGTCCTTGCAATTGAAATAAAATAACTTGGAATGCCTTGCCAACATCAGATACTGGTATTGTATTTCAAGTTATTTTAACACGCATTCCAAGTTGTTTTATTTTCAAATTATATTAGTTAATTTTGAAATGGTTAAGTACAAGGTGTGATAATTAAATTCCCTGCCTGTTTATGCCCTAGCCGTTAGGCTTGATGTGAAGGAGCGGGAATAAAATATAGTTGATACTTCCAATATTGGTGGCATGCTATTCCGTCCGTCTGTCTAGCTCACATTGTTTTTCATCCTTGTTTGAGTAAGACGTTGTGTCGAAATGCCGTGATCTTGATAAACTTAAAAATCGAGCAGCTCATAAATTCGAAATTTTTGTAAATCAAAAAATATATATAACTGAATGCTCTAAATTGTTAAAAGAGGAGGTAATTGTGCATCATATAATCAAACTTTTGAAAGGCACAGACGAGTTTTGGAAGATCGAGAAGTTGTTAAAAGTCTATTTGTAACAGCAAGAACTAATACAAGTATAGAAAAAAAATATTGAAATCGTTCTTAAAGACCGACGTTTGTGTGTTCTTATGATGTCAGAACATTAAGAGAAGGAGACAATAAGAAAAATTTTGTAGGAGAATTTGCATATGATGAAAGTTTGCGCAACACTGGTACCGAAAAACCTGACATGCAAGCAACGCCTTGGTGCACAATTCTCTTTCTGTAAAGCAGGACAAACGCACTACTGTTCTCGAGCATCCAACGTACTCAACAGATCTCACACCATACGACTTATACCTGTTTCCTAGAGAGAAAAATGTATTGAATCTATTTTCTGTCCGTAGAAATGTTGAAGGCAAAAAGGGCAGATTTACTGAAGATGGTGACACCTAATGATTCCACCATTGTTTTGTACAGTGACAAACTTGCATACAGTTTTATATATGTAGAGAAGGAGAATATGTTGAAGGGGATTAAAATGTATTTGTGCATCGTTTTCAATAAAGCTAACTTTTGAGACTAATTCGGTTTTAATTTTCACACCTCGTATTTTAAAATAACGTGATAGATTTGAAAAAAAAAAGAAAGAAAAAGCAAAAGAAATTAGCATTTTTAGTTTAGAAAAACATTTCAGATGAATGCACATCAAATTTCCTTCTATAAAATACTTAAGTATGTTGTATTTGCGTGAAATATTTCGGTATTACACTTCGCGTACAAGATGAAGAATGCACATGTGTATATTAAATAACTTCTAAGACAAAATAATTATATATGTATGTCAATATCTATGTCTCTGTATCTATCCATGAATATATGAAAGTGTCAGAATTAGTACGAACTCATTAATCCTCAGACCCTACTCTTGTTTCTGGGAACATTCAATATCAAAATATGAATAATTAAACAAGGATAGAATTCAGAAATGTTCGAATACTGTGAAATCGTGAATAGCGAAGCCTTTGTTACAATCCCTTTGTGCATTAGTAATATGAATCACTCCTGCACCACCGGTTCTTGACATTTGAGAAACTGAAATTGAATTTACTGTGTAGAACATGTTTCTATGTGTCACAGCAAGATTGATCGCATTAAATAGAATATTAGATAGTCAGAAAGGAAATGCATTCTGGTATCTGTATTTATTCTACGAAAATATTTCTAAATTAAGATTGAACTTTTCATATGCACTCTATCTCGAAACACTCTGGACATTTTTATTTGTTTAGTTGGAAAAGAGTTTAAGTTCTAATTATTGCAGAAACATATAAACCCAATCTGAATTCTTCAATGTTTTAGCAATGATTAAGTGTGAAGTTGTAAGGCTTTTATTATTCCGGTTTACTTTTATTTTATATAATTCTTATCAGTTTTAGAGCATTTAATTATTATTAACTTAAATTATACATGAATTGCGTTTATATTCGTATTATGGATACCACTTCCTAAATTGGAAACTAACATCTAGGAATTTTTTAAAAATATAATCATTTTTTATTTTCTATATTTTTAAAAAAATCCTTGAATACCTTTAGATGCTTCATTACTTCATTTAAACGCATAATTTAAATTGAAGTATAAACTTTCATCCTTCAATACCGATACTTTCATAAATTGATAAATAAACACTCAACAGATGAAGACCGTATCTATGATAAGTTTTTAAAACTAGAAATCTATTTAGGTACGGAACAAAAATAATAGGAAAACCATATACAAATATATATAATTCATCTTTTTCTAACTAACTCTTTGCAGAATATTTTTAATTATTTTTTATGCATGGAAACTACATAAATACATTTAATGTGAATATATAAAGTTAAGAAAAGCATCTCAAACTAGATTTACTTACAGTTTAAGGTGTTTAAGTATCATTTTCATTGAAATACCAAAAATATGACAGTGCCTTGATTTACGCTTATTTGATAATTACTTAACAAAGAGATAATATTTAAAACAATGAGTGAAGACTTAGAAATTAGTTTGTATGCAATAGTATCATCAAAGTATTAAAATGTATTTAAATTAAAACAAACAAGACTCGATACTCGATAAATATTTAAAAACAAAATCTCTTACTCTCTAAAAAAGGGATCGAGAAATACGACATCATGTTTGAGATTTATGACTCTCATAAAATTTCATTCTTTAGAATACCTAAATGCGGGATGTCTAAATGTATTACAAAAATGCATTATTGTTTTTGGTACTTTAATGCAAGCCCCCGAACATTATTTTCTCTCAGTTTTCCCCAAACAAGAACAAAATTGTACCCATTATTCTACACAACATAGCATATTTTTTCCTTTAAAACAAAATTACTAACTTTATGTTGTCACTTTTATTTCTATATTGTTTTACACTTTTTTAATATTCGTCCCACTTAATCTCAATAAAAACATACTGGATGTTTGAAGTATATGATTATGTTTTTTGTAAAACAAGATTGATCTTGTCTTTTAACAAATTTTACAGGTTACCTGCTAGGCATTTTTATTCTAGTGGCTTGGGTATATTCGTTTTCGCGAAAGATGTAATGCGTATGCCAAAGATGTAATATTCGTATCAGTAAGCTGGATATCTTTTGTATAAGTAGTAAGTATAAAGAGTGGAATTGTATAGCAATTGCATATTTTTAGAACTATTGAAAAATAAATCTGTGGTCTAATTTATGTTGTTCACATGATAAATGCAATCAGGTGTTCACCACTAAATTCAAAATGAACACTAGACTTGCATTTATTGTTCTACTTGTGAAATTTAGAAAAAACTTAAATTTGACACACAATTGCTTATAGATGTTCAAGTATGAGATTCAATTTCTTTTAAATTAGAAAAATAAAACAACCTACGTGTACTTTTAAATAGAGAGCATATAGTTTACCAATACGCTTTATTATTGTTGACAAATATGTAATTTTTAAATAAAAGTTTCTTCAAAAAGCAAAAGTTGGCAACAATGATACGTATGAACTAATTGGCTGGAAGCACGTGACTGTAGTTATATCACGGGACTAAGATGTCACATGGATTTAGTCTATTAACTCAATTAAATATTTATCATACACAATTAATCAACTCTTTAATTACCATAGAAACCCTTAAGATTTCGCACGTAACTGTTAATTCTTAATTTAACAGCTGTAATTTAGTCAGAAATAGATAATTGATAACTGTTTTTCCTTAAAAATATTATTAATCAAAGCATTTCATAGCAGCATTTAAAATATACAATTCTTTCACCAGATTAACATACCACATCACGAAACTCTTGGTTTGTATTTATGAAGGACTGAAGACCCATACTTAATTTTAAATACCAGGCTCTAAAGAATGAGCTCTTTAAGTTTCTAAAATTAAAGTATGCATCGTATTATTTATTATATCTACAGAATTAATCTCCAGAACAAATATCTTCCTGTATATATATATAAATAAAAGGTATCTTTAAGTATAATGAATTTTTTTCGCTTTTACATTCAACACATTTTGAAAAAATGCTTAAACTCTCCCAAATATTTTTCATTTGTTGCAATGCATAGTATTGATTCTTTTCATTCATGTTTAACAAACATATTCTATTTGATACATTGTTTTATTAGAGGTAATATTTTCTGCATATTTAATTTCGAAATTTAAACTAAAACTGAGCCTAGTTTCTCGAGTTCTGTGATTAGTGAATAATAAAGATTGCTGGAATGTCTTTTTCTTTAATAATCATAATGCAATCGTATAATGCTTACATAATTATTACAAGCTATTTCATTTTTATATACGAGTATAAAAGCTATATAGTTACTTTGAATAGTTGTAATTATATTCAAACATTCGTTCAGTATTGTTCGACCAAAATGATTTTTTTTCTCTAAGGTATTTCACTTTTTTGTCCTGAAGGCATCTTAAATATCATCTCGTAGGTACAGAATAAATGTTGTGGCCGAAAATTATGAACTGAAGATTTTTGTGACAGGTATGTTTGGTGGCCGTGGCAGCTTGGTGTCATGGTCATGAACTCGAGGCCAGAGGTGTCGAGACGCATGTTTGAGTCTTGACGTCACTGAAAATCTACCATGTAAAGAGGCTGATTCTCAAAGACCTCATGTTGGTGAGGTGTAAAAGTCAAAAAAGTTGAGTGCCAGTTCAGGCATCGTCATTGTCTCTTGACCGTGGATCAAAATTATGAGGTCAATAGTTTCATTATTGCATTACAATGGATATTAGTAAACACTTACTCATATTGGAAATTTTAAACCTATTGGAAGAGAATTTACCTTAAAAAATTATTCACAAAATATATCATGTAAGAATGAGGACGGGGACTTTGAAAATAAATAACAATGCGGAAATTAAATTGTTTCATTAAAAATTAAAATAAATTTTTTTTGTGGAAATTAGAAGAAGGTATGCATTAAATTATTTTTTTCCTATATCCTTCCCCGCGTAAAAGAAGACATAATAAGATATTTTTTCTGAAATACATTTGAATTAAATGTTTTGTTCGTGATTAAATCGATTAAAGCTGAAATGAATACTTAAGATAACAAGTCCTATAAGTTGCTTTTTTTCTAAATTCGAAACAATAGTTTTGTTAATGCACACATTGTATTTGTTTTTGGAGTCGTTTTTTAATGTCTTTGTATGTGGGAAATGATTCCTATTTTTATATATTATAGTAAAATAAATATAGCTTAGTTTTTAAATGTCCAACTTTTCAACTGTTTGCTAATGTAGGTAAGATTATTGTATTTTAAACATAGATTTTAATAACTAATTTCTCATTAATTTCTATTGAGACAGATGAAAATAATAAAATCAAATAGTCAGAATTCAAAATTAATTTGTCAATGAAAAATCTGGTATATTTATGAATTATTTTCTTTTTTAAAAACTGTGTGATTGTTTTATTGCTGTGTATTGTTTAACTTATTTATTATTGAACGTATTTTAAAATGGAGGCATAAAAAATGTTTAGTTTCAGATATTTCGTAAATTTGTGTAAATGATTTACTACTGAGGTATTAAGGAAAATCTATGGATATATAAGATTACAGCAAACAGTTATAATTTAAGCAAACAGTATAATTTTAAGCAACAGTACAAATACAGGTATTTCCCGAACTATTCAAAATCATATCTGATCCTATCTTAAGTGCTAATAAGATAAGAACTTATGCAGAAACATATTTAGGTGTACGTAACTTTTAAGGGCTTTACTTATCAGTTATCAGAAGAGATGATACTCAAATTCTTTGTGATTGTCCAGAATTTAAAGTTAATGTTGAACATTAGGTTAAATACTTGAAATAAGTATAAAATTAAACATTATAAGGTAAAAAGAAAAATTGAACATTGGGCTTCAGAATTAAAATTATATATTAAGTAAAACATATATTAAGAATTAAAATAAGCTTTTAGTTTTTCTGTAGTTGCATCAATGCAAAGTGCAAATGGAGGAATAAAAGACTTGAATAAGGTAAAAAAAACTAAAACGTATTAACATGCTTTATAAAAATGAAGCAAGCAAGTATAATACCCAGAGGAATAACTCTGTGCACTATATTTATATCAATTTATCACACCATAAGCTCTTATAATTTTTTCAAACCTAACCTTTCTTTCATACCAAAACTTGGTGTTTTGTTGTGCAGCGTTATTCGAAAATAAGCCAAAGGATCACTATGCTTTTTCCCCCGCTTCGTATGAGTAAGACATATTAAATCGCGTGTATTTTATTTCTATGAAGTGTAAGTATGAAAAAAAGTCAGAGATTTTTTAAAATTTTTTTTTAGTAATTATATTAGGGTTAACATCTGATAAATGATACTCGTATGTTATTTGTTAGCAAAGTTGAAGTTTGATTGCCTATCTTTATTAGAAAATGAAATACTTTTAAAAAACGAATACTAAAAATGGGTTTGAAATAGAGCACATCTACTTTAAATTACTTTGGGAAATAATTATACATTTATTTATATATATCTCCCTCTATCTCAATTGTAAAACCATTTAACTTCCACTTCTGTGTAGCACATGAATTTTATAACACACACACACAAATGTGTCATTGGGTTAGAGTTAACGTAAAATTCTCGTTAGCTCAATGAACCTGAGGGTAGGTTGTTCAACCATTTTGCTTGGATTTAATCAAACCTTCAATGAATTGCTATTAATAGGGAATACAGTAATAGGGATCAACTGCACTGTGTTGCTAGTGAAGAAATAAGGAAGAAACGTGATTTATAGCTGTGTTTGTACGCAGGAGGACAAAAGGTGCTCGAACCGTCGGAACTAGTACAGCAAAATGGCTGCACTTGTGGAATGTTCGAAAGCAGCAGTTAGTAATGCTTGAAGGGAGTGAATTCCCAAGACACAAACCAGGTCCCAAATTCCAGCTTATGGTCATCACAGCATACTGAAAGCTCTCTAGGAAAGTAGAACTACTAAGGTTGTCCAGTTCAAAAGAAGAGCAACCATATTTCAAATTGCAGGAAATCTTGATCAAGGAGCAATTGGGAACGTTTCTGAACGAATTTTTTGCTGCACATTACATCGTGTAGGCTAATGGTAGCCAACAACCTGTTTGAAAGCATTTACTGTTGGCGTTGGACAATAATAGACATCCTAGTTCTCCAGCAAAGTACCACAAGGATCAGACTGCAGATAGCTGGAAAATGAAATCACATTTTCCATTACACTTTGTAGATGGCAGAAAATGAATATGGAGAAAGCATGAATCCCATCCCCATTGCCACATCTCTTCACGCTGGTGGAAACAATATTTTGTTTGGGGGTTGCTTTATTGGTATTGCATTGGTACTTTGATACGTGTGAGAGAACATCTGAATTCCCTAAGGTATTTAAGTGTTATCGTAGATTAAGCAGATCCTTTTATATTAACAAAGTCCCCTTCCAGAGATAAATACTTTCAGCGGGACAATGCTTCCTATGATACAGCTGACATTGTCTCGGAAGGTTTAAATCTTATGACAGAAACTTTAACTTGCTTAGTAAGCCAACACAAACACCATGAATCAAGCCCATTACCTGTAAATTTAATCATATCTTCTTTTCATTATACTACACTATTTGTTTTATTTCTTGTGAAGTGCGATCAGTACATATTGTTACGAATTTTGTATAAATAGTGTAAATAATATGTATTTGAGTGTTTAATGCATTTATTATTCTATGGCGATTCAATGAAAAGGCGAAATCTTGGCAGTAGAGCAAATTTGGCATCATTTTTGGCGACCGATTTGGCGGCCAATTTGGGGACTTTGGCGACCATGTTGGCAAACTCGGAACCCTCTGGAAACTTCTAGAAAGTAGTGGATCTCTCCACTAATGTCACGAGTGGTTATATTTCTGGAAGTTTCTGTTGCACCTATAAATAAGATGCTCGCCGGGACGGCGATGAGTCTTGATTAAACCAGCAAGTAGTGAGGATTGTTTTGACTAGCGATTAGCTCGGCTGTACTTGTGAATAAACTTTACTTACGTGTATTTTTAAATACTGATTATTGTGTTTGATTGCTGTTGAAGGCGTGAAGACCTTCGGATATTTACCGTGTGAATATTGCCGCTGAATCTTGTATTAAAAGGATTGGATTTTTGATAATAAATTCGCATCGCTCTAAAAGAACTGTTTATTTTCTTTGTGATTGTTTTTTGCATAAAATCCTCGGACCCTCGGATCTACGTAACAATATATATGAAAACAAACTGTTCGATTCATAGCAAAGTAACGTCGCACTCTAAGACAATGAACCTCGTTATTTTGAATCTCGGCCAAGTGATGAGGATGACATTTGAGTTGCCACTCTCTAAATTTCCAAACATCACCAACATAACGAGAATGATTGAGCAAGGAAAAGAGTGCTGTGTTTCCTATAAAAATAGACATATACACAAAAATTGATGATAATGTTTAACTTCTTACAACAAGAAACCGCCAATGTGATACATACATTTGATTTAATTTTATTTGGAATAGTAACCGCTTTAGGGCTCACAATTAGGAGATCTGTCAATTATAACGTAGTATTTTTCAATTCCTACTATTAGCTCACAATCTCTAAATATTTATTTGTTTATGTATTTATTTATCTTGGTGGAATTTTCAATCGTTAATAAAATACATTTTAAAGCGCTCAATTGAGCTGAAATTTTACATACAGGATTATTTTGGATGACAATACAATAATATAATAATTAATAAGCATTTTAATTGATTACAACTATTTATTTAAAGAATTACAAATACAACCACGTTGGCATCATTTTTGGTGACTTAGCGACTCTTTTGGCGACTTGTGTCAAAATTTGAAAAGGTTTTTTTTCTCGCGTGTTAAAGTATTCAGTTGAACAGAAATTTATATACACGATTGTTTTGGATGACAATACGATACTTTAATGATAATTAATAACAATTAATTACCACTTAATGTTATTGATTCTGTCTAATATTATATACATATTTATATTAATTGTAACTATTTAATAAAAAGTAGCTAAAATAAAAATTTTCTTTTGTTGATCTAAGTAGAAATTGACTTAAAATATTTTTTTTTTTATATTACTTGTTCTATAGTAATTTTCGTTAAACCAAACAAGTGAATTTGTCCATTGAAGACTAGATTGAAAATACTTAATCATGCAATAGTTTAATGCTTAAATTCGATTTTTAGACACATCATATCTTACATTCATCAGCTTGTTAATTTCAAATTGTTAAATAAACTGGGCTCTAATTGAAAACAGATTTATAAAAACTTCGAATTTCCGTCTTTTTCTCTTACGCATTAAAATAATGATTGATAAAACTAAAGAATTAATTAGAATCGCGCGATTCACGTTATGAGATAAATATCAAATTCACATGCCAGAAATAAAAATAATTATTGAAACTCTAATTTTATATTTTTTCATTGCTTTAAATATTTTTTTTCTATTTCTACCAGTGAGGAATTGAACTCAATCATCAGCAACGTGATGCCAGGACTCTTCTTCCCTTGGTCTACTCATAAATAATAAAAGAAACGGAAACACGGAATATTTTCTATTAAACATAATGCTTTTGGATTTTAAGCCTTATATATATATATATATATATATATATATATATATATATAATATTCCAAGTATTTTATTCAGAAAATAACCTTCTATGTGCTTATTTGATTTTAAGATGTTACAATATACTGAAGATTATCATTTATTCAAAAATAAAATGACAACGATAAACCGAAACTTAATAATTTTTACGTTTTGCTTAAATTTCATGTAAATTTATAGGCGTAACATTTCTGCAATTGTTTGGGCACTTTCTCTATTTTTATATATTTTATGCATACTCTTCATTTTTCAAACTTGAATTTTCTTAGAATTTCTTATCCATAGTAAAAATATTTTCTTTTTGCAAAATATTGTTTACTCTATATACTTGGCATCTTATTCCTTTAATGCAATTATTTCGATAAATATTCAAAAAATTCAATATTAAAAATGTCGAAAGGGGAGCACATTCATTAGAATTTTTCTCATAAATTATTAGATTGAGTTAGATGTTAAGTATTTTTCATTAAAAAAATTTTCGGTATTTTATTTTGTCTTGTAACCTTATTAAGAAAGAATCGGCTTCTACGAATCATTTATTCTAATTATATTGTTATATTACATGCAAAAAGCAATTAGAAACGCAATTTAAAAACAAAGATTGAAAAAATTAAAAATAGTAAAATACGGAACATTTCCTTGAAATTTATAATATTTTAGGAAAAAATATCCAATTAATTAATGGTTATTACTTCTCTCGTTATCTTAAATTTAACAAATGAAATGTTCTTCAATCAACATAAAATCATCATTAAAAAAAACTTTCTGAATATATTCCAAGAAAGTCTTAGAAGGGAAAAAACCCTCAAAAGTAAGACTTAATTGAATTTTTTTTTCGATCAAGCATTTCCCAATAAGAAACTTAAGATTTTACATTATTCATAGAATTTTAATAAAAGCTCTACCGCAGCTGTATGGAGACAACTTTCTCATTTATTTATGCCCTTTAACTTGAAATTCTATTAATAGCTCTTAAGTATTAATTTAAAAGCTTAGGTTGAATGTTGTTCCTTTTTCCAATTTAAGATTATTTATAATTTAAGAATCTAATAAAAATACTTCTTTACACAATTTTAGAATCATAGATTCGGAGTGGAATTATTCAGAACAAACTATTTTAAATCAGCTTCAATTTTTATTAGCTCTTTCATAGTAAAATATGGATCATAAACTATTTTTATGTATGTTTGTCACGCACACCGAAGCATAAAAATGACTTACCGTATACTCCGGCGTATAACGCGCTCCCCCACTTTAGAGCTGCAATTTTTAATTTTTAGATATATTCGCCGTATAACACCCTCCCTGTTTTATGAAGAAACCTGAAATGTATTTGCGCAATGCTCGTATGTTTTGAAGTCATTTATAAGAAGTATTATTGCAGGCTTTTGAGAGAGAAAAAATAGTATACTTCTAGATACAAAATCCTTTAAGTTCAGAAGTAATGTCATTTCTTTTAAATAAACAGTATTTCGATTTATGTAAAAGTCTAATTTTGTTTCTCTATGCGCATTTTTTTCATTTTTCAAGCTTTCATTTTTATACCTGGCGTTTACACGCACCCGTAAATTTTGATCTTATTTTTTTGTGTTAAAAGTGCGCGTTATACGCTGTATTTTACAGTACTACTAAAATTTTACCTTAATTAAAAAATTATTAATGAAAAATATATAAATTTTAAGAATTAAAAGAAATATTTTTCCAAGAGTATGAAGTCATTTAAAATTTTCTACTGAAAAACATTACTTCTGTGTTAAATATTTGACTAGGAAATTTTGTTTACATCATTTATTTATATGTCACATGAATGTTGATAGCCACCGTTTAACACATTCAAATTTTATTCCACAGGCTTTTTTTCTTTTATAATCACTCAAGTGATAAAAAAGGATTTCCAGATGAATTATAAAAATCACAAAATTATGTAACAAACATTAAATACATATTAAGTTTAAACAGCTGCTAATACGCATTTCATTCTTTCTGAAACTGAATTAATATATTTACAATGATCCCAAATAAAGGCCAATTCATGCAAAATTACTTTAAAAACAGACGATTACACATCAGCGAATTACACTCATGGACAAAAAAATTAGCGCACCACCAAGAAATAATTGCGGGATAGTAACGAAACTTGGCATGAAGGTACATGTCGGGTAGATATGCAACATATTAGAAATGCAGCGTGATTGTTCATTACGTACAGCTGGTAGAGGGAGTTTAACGTCATTCTATGTGGAGTATAGAACGGGTAACCAAAGTTTTTGGGTGCGACAGATCGTTTAAAAGAAAGCTAGGCAGACGGGGTATTACGCCATTTCCAAGACAATATGAGCAGCTGTCACGTTTGGGGGGGAGAAACATCGGCATGATGGAAACTGGGTGGTCAACTAGGCGAATAGCTCGTCAATTAAGCCACTCTTATTGTGTTGTGAGGAGGTGTTGGGACCAGTGGATTCGAGAGATGTCATTTACACTAAGACCAGGCTCAGGATACCCTTGCCATACCAATCGTCTAGAAGACTGCCACATCGTAAGAAATGGACAACTGTTTCAGCGGCCGCCATCCAGACACATGTAGCACCTTCACTCGAGGCCCCTGTGTCTTCTCGAACTATACGAAGGCACCTGGCTGAAGGACATTTGGGATCACGGGACTCATTACGTGTGCTGCCCTTGACACCCTCCCATGGACGTCTCCGTTTGGAGTGGTGCCGCGCACGAGGAAACTGGAGTGCAGTGGAAATGAACCAGGCTGTCTTTAGCAACGAATTCAGATTCAATCTCAGCAGTGATGACAATCGTGTTCGTGTTGGAGACCCCGTGGTGAACGCCTCAATCTTGCCTTTGCTTTACAGCGACACACTGCTCCCACAGCTGGTGTGATGGTAATGAGGTGCCATTACCTACAATACATGGTCACCCCTAGTATTGATTCGTGGCACTGACAGCCCAATGTGGTATGTCCATGACATCCTGCAACCACATGTGTTGCCTCTCACTCAACGGCTCCCAGGAGCCATTTTTCAACAAGACAATGCTCAGCCTCACACGGCAAGGGTGTCATAAGACTGTCTCCGCACTGTTACTACCCTTCCTTGGCCTGCTCGATTCCCAGATTTGTCTCCAATCGATCATATCTGGGATGATTTGAGACGAATAGTTGGGCATCGCACGAGTTTGAATGAACCAGAGGCAAGGATACATCAAATATGGAACAAAATGTCTCAAGACATCATACAGAACTTGTATGCCTCAATGCCGGTTATCGATCGTGTTCGCGCTGGGAGGTTCAACAGGGTATTGAATCCTTCGTTCTTTTGCACTTTTCTCTGAAATAAATCATCCTTTTTCTTTGATTTTCTAATCATTTACTTAGCTTTACTTTTACTTAACAACACTAATTAAATCATCTCCCAAAACATTTACATTAAAAAAATTTCACATACTATATTGATAAATCAACTAAAGTGTCATGATCGTCATGCCATCGTTCGAAATTACAAGGTCAATTCGAAACATAAGGAAAACAAAAATATTGTGAAAATATTATCCTTCACGGAAAAGCAAATAAAATTATAAATCTAACAATGAAATTTTCATTATATTTATAGTCTTAACACTCAAAAGTTATTAAAGGCAAAAGAAAAAAAATGTAAATTAGATTAAGAACTATTTCAACGCTTATATTCTTTAATTCACCTTATTACCATTCTACAAGTTTACAGAGAATATTATGATTAATTTACTTAGTGTTTTTCTTTCATAAAAATATCTCATCTTCATAAACTTCATACACTTGGTAATAAAATTAAATTTCAACTCTAATTTTTTTCAAAAAAATAAAATAAATAATAATAATAATAATTATGGATAAGTTTTTTTTCTTGTAATTTCAATTCATTTCCTGTATACATATTACCAACATAAAGTATTCACTTTCAATAAAACTAATTAAATTTAAAAGTTCTCAATGAGAGAGTAGATTTGCCTGAACATTAGTTAAAATAAATTTAATTAAATTAACTTCTGCTGAAGTGCATATGTTAAAGAAATGTGCTCTTTTTATTAGTGAACTGACTTTTTTCCACTTAGCACATCTTATGCGATGCTTATACATCGGCTATTAGTTTAACTGCTTACCTTTGCCATGTAATGATTCGGCTAAGATGCCTTGTTATTGAGCTTGGAGTAGTAAATTATCAAAATTAAAAGAAAAATACATTTTATACATTGAATTATTTTGAAAACTTGCTCGTACCTGCTACTAATGTTCCTAAAACAATTATAATATTATGTACTTCTGTATTAGATCTTTCATTCAAGATTTTAAAATGTATTTAGATCTTATAAATTGACTTCAGAAATCTGTTTGACGGGAAGAGAAAGTTTCGAGGTAAGACAGTTTTAATATGAGCACAGACTATATTCATATTAAGAAACATAAAATGATTTATTTGCAGTATTTTGAAAAATACTAAACATAATAGACTTATTGCCCTTTAAATTTGTTCCCGAAAATTTTTATAATTGATTTAATCATTTTTTCATTTACGGAAACGAATTTAAAGAGAAATACGTCTATTATGTTTAGTATTTTTTAACAAAATGCAAGAAACAAAAATTATTTTATGCTTCTTATGGTATCAGACTACCCTAAAATTGTAAATTTTGTGAAAAATTGACAAGTTTTTTAATGATTTTATTTTATAGGTTATCTTATAAGCCTTATAAAAATACTGTTCATTATTCTGAATTCACTAGAACAAAAACTACGTGTTTTAGCAAAAGTAGATGCCACACTACTTTACGCACATACGCACACGATGTCATACTTCAAAATTCGTTTTATTAGAAAAGTGGGTTTTTTTAAATACTCAGACGGAGACAGTGATTGCTCAAATAGTTTTAAAAATAATTAGTTGAAATTTTTTGTGTATGTTTTGTATAGTAGTAGAAGTAGTTTAACCTTCATATTTATCAATAACTGTTTTATTACAAAATTTACAGTCCCTTAAGTGAATATAATCACTGTTTTTTTAAGCAATTTCTTATAATAACTAAGACTAAGTTCTGTAGTTTTTTTGAAAAACTAAAATATCTCTTATTCTGAAGGTCATTTCAAAAATGAATAGCAAAGCAACACATCAAAATTTAAAAAATTGAAAATTTATTCATAAACTTTTTGTACAGAACGGGCCTTGTTTATGCAATTTTTTGTCAATTTTTTTTCATTTTAGTAATAATAATTTCCTTTTTTCTTCCTAATTTTAGCATATATTTTTAAAATGCATTAAACAAATCTAAAACCACTAAATAATCCTATCTCCATTTTTTTTATAAAATGTGTGTCGCGCTCCTTAATATGCATATCGTCTGTGCTCAAATAAAAATTGTCTTGCTTAGAAGCTTCTTCTTCACATCAAGCAGATTTCTGAAGACAATTTAAAGTGGAAAGTCCTGCCGTCGGCGTGGTGTCGAAGTTTGCAAAATAAGTGACAGCTCAGGTGTTGTAGTTACTTGACCGCGGTTAAAAATTACAAGGCCCCTTACCAATAGACATCATGTTGCTTCAGAGTTCAAAGTAAATTAAAATCAAATCAACTCAACGAATACTATTGCTCCGGTCTTTTCTTATGCGATTTGTTTTGTGCGATTTTATTTTTTGTACGATTTTTTTCTGTGTGATTTTTTTTATGCTGCATATGAGCTTCAATGGCTTTGGGGCCACTGTAGTGTTTTATATCAACGTTTGTCTATCAAGACTTTCCGTTCACTGTTAAAAATAGTCTCCCCACAATTTCACTTTCAATAGCTTTCTCTCAACGCGCTAGCAGCACGCGCTTGATTGTAGACGAAACTGTCAATAACAATGATTTTATCAATAATTTGATAGATTATAAAGATGGAGAAGAGCGATTCTTTGAAAACAGATAAAATACACAAGTATGCAGGGATCCAGCTTTCCAACAAATCGGAAAAGTATTTTCTTAAAATAGATACCAGTTCCGAAAGGAGCTTGAAATTACAAAAAGAGCTTCGATCATATATATCTGGTTATCGTGACGTTTACAAGTAATTTGATCAATCAGCCGTCATCGCAAATACTTAGCACTTTCTGGGGAGAAAAACTAAATCAATTGAAATTGTATCTTCAAGTGACGAAAGCGATTTTGAACTAATTCATCACAGGAAGATGCGTGCTTTGGATTACAAGTAACAGCGAATTATGTACGTGCATTTTGAAAATTTCTCCGAATATCTAATGAGAAATTATATGCCTTTAAAATGTTTGTATGGGTAATTTAATTATGTACTTTGTTTAGAAGCACTTTCTCATAAATTTCGTAAATATTTGAAGTATTTTCTAAGTGCGACCTTTTATGAGCTCCCTCTCCGTCGCATAATTTTTTTTTATCTATTGTATATCGACGGAGTTGTTTGTTATATGCAAGAATTTATGAAATTTTCGAATATTTTTTATGAGGTTTCTTTCTATACGGTTTCTATCTACCACACGAAAACAGGTTTTACTGTATTACATTGGTGTTCAAAACTAACATGTGTTTATTTATAAATGATGAATCCTGGTGCTAAAAACTGTACCAGTTAAAATATTTATTTACTGGTATTAGGTATCATCTTATTTTGAAGTAATTACAGAAAAAATACTTGCATGCAATTATGACGCACACACAAGTTCCTGTTTACCTCAGATCATTTCAATAAAGTTTGAAAATGAAATTACAAAAAGAATAAAAAAATGGAGTATATTTGAAAGTACTATACTCTATTTAGAATCATACAGCTTTTACAACATTACTTCGTGCTAATAATGACACAAAGTTTATGACTCCCAGTGACATTTGAATACACTCATCCAGGAAAGCTGGTTTCAGATCCTGCGTAATTCAGAGAAAGGAATGCAGGATATAACTACCCAACGAAGAGTTTTCAAAATATACTCAATAGTGGTAAGACCAAAAAATCTGGTTTGGGAAGAGATTCATAAGCTAGGTATGTACCAAGAAATTAGAATCGTTTTCTCATCTGAATATTAGAACTTAGGCTTCAAAATTCCATTCCTATTCCTTACAGAAATTACAGAAAATCACGGCAAGTGGCCCTACAATATGGAACAATCTCAGTTTATCAAACCTTCGCTGTCATACTGATTGCTTTTTCAAATTTGGATGATGCGTAGTGGATTCCTCTAAGTGATAATAAACCTATAATTTGTAGTTAGTCTGAATCTGGACTCGTCATTTGATTGAATGAATTGATGGACTTCAGCACCAACAATAGAAATTGCAATATACATAACAAAAAACAGTAGACAGCACCATTCATGATTTCGTTAGTTGACATATCCCCACCCAGTGAGTTGTTCTTTAATTATTCCACTACACATCCGACAATAATCTTGTTGAGATGAAGTCCTCACTTTGAAATCAATAAAAGTGGTTCAAAAGGCCAACGCATAGTTTGTTGATTTTTAATGTCATGGTACATAACTAAGAGAGTAGGGAATCAAGTACCTGCTGTAAATTGAAGATGATGTTGGAATTTCTTTTCTTATAGCTCAGTACAGAGCTTTTTCTTTAATGACTGAAGAAGTCCCGCACCTTATTTAATTTTGTCAATTTCTGCCAGCTGTCACTTAAGGTATCCGACTACGTTCGGAACCGTGATTTTAAAAAAGCGCATAAATGGATAATTTTCATGATATTTAATGTCACTTAGATTAGAATACATGTATAAAACTGTTTTAAGGACATTTTGACAAAAAAAAAATACTTAAATACAATATTTCGGCAAAAAATTATCTTAGAATAACCTTTGTTCAAAAAGTTTTCCTTTTGTCAAAAATGCTTCTATTATAATAATATTTTGCCTGTATATAGCTCGGACCTCTGAACAGAGGCTCAACTATGAGTTTTGAAAAATTCACATTATTTTCAGAGTTACAGCCAATTAAAATAATTTTCGGCGTTTTTTTCTTAAATTTCTCCCCTCTGTTGTCGTAAAACTTGGATAAACCCACTTCTAAGTTATATATTTCAAAAATTCTAGTTGAGCCTCTGTACAGAGGTCTGAGCTATATACAGGCAAAATATTATTATAATAGAAGCATTTTTCACAAAAGGAGAATATTTTGAAAAAAGGTTATTCTAAGTTAATGTTCATTCAGTCATATGTATATAAGTATTTATATTAATAGTAACTATTTAATAAAAAGTAGCTAAAATAAAATTTTTCTTTGTTGATCTAAGTAGGAATTGACTTAAACAATTTTTTTTATATTACTTGTTTATATTGTTAGTTAACCTCGTGTCATTTTAAACATGTTTACGAATTTTCACCTCTCTACCAACATTATTCCATTAATTATTGAATTTTCAAATGTTAACGGACTTTTGCGTCACCCGGTAAGCGAAACCAAGAGGATCATTGGTTGCAATAATCTAGAAGAACGAAAATATGTTATATCACACGTGGTGGATTTAGTAACACAAATTAAAGTTAATATGCTTTCACGTTACAAGCAATCACGTTTCATGAGCATAAACCAGCGGTTCTCAAACTGTGGGGCACTCCCCCCTGGCGGGCGTGATAATCCTAAGTGTGGGGCGCATACATAACGAAACAATTAAAAAGGTTATGAAAAATTATTAATTTACTGAAAGTAGGCAAACAAATACATTCTGACATGATAAAAAATAAATGAACATTTACACTGATATAATATACTTATAAATGAATCAAAACTGCACAATATATTTGATAATTGATTTATAAATACTAAATTAAGAACAAGTTTCATAGTTATTTTTGAATCGGAGATATAAATAGTATACGAAACACTTTTGTTTTAAGTGCAGAAAATTCATCAACCACCCCTTCCCAAAATTCAACTAGTGATTTATTACTAAATTGACTTTAGATTTGGCCCTTGACGTGAAATCTATGAAGATTTCTTCTTCGGCCGTTGAGAGCTTTTCTGTATAAAGGTACCTGGGTATTTAGTAACCTTCGTACCTTCTTTAATTAAAAATTATTTTACAATATATTCCAATTTCAAAATTAGAAAAATACGTAACATAATACTTATTCTGTTACTTAAAACATAACTTACTTAAAATATTTGTTATTTAAAAAAGTAACAATTTAACACAAAATGTAATACTTTTCTCGATAATTTTTAAAGTTTTTAATTAAGGTCATTTTATATTTAGCTTCAAAGTACGTTATTATTGCATTGAATACATTGTTATTGTTTGAGAATGGGGTGGGGGAGGGGAGGAAAATTATGATTGAAAATTGGGTCGCAAGTATTGAAAGTTTGAGAAGCACTGGCATATAATGTTAAATATCCTCATGCTAGTGTTTATAAGATTCTTTTAAATGTTTTATGCTATTATTACCCCAATAAACTGTTTCTTGTGTAGTAGTCCTTACCATACGATATGAATGGACGACAGACCTGTGCATATCATTATCTTGAGAAATGTGTGCTCCAATTTAGTGGTCATACTCTCAAATAAAATCCTTTAATTGGACACCTCAGCTCTGGCGATGTGAAACCGTACTTAGGATTTTAATTTTGCCAAGAGCACCCTAACCAAACAGGCACTCAAGGGATTTTTTCATGCCATATAATCATACGACATGACCGCTGTCGATTTTCGGTATCATGAAAATCCCCCGACTTGGATCGGGGTCGAACCCGCAATCTTAAGTGCAGATGGCCAGCGACAAACCAACCAGGCTACCAAGCCAGCTGTTACATTATAGTACGAGCAGGGGCGTAGCTACCTCCGTATCAATGATACGGGGCCCCCAAGCTACAAGGCCCCAACAAGTGTAATTACAGTCCACTAACAGGGCTCCCATATCTATAAAGAGTCCCGAAGGAATTTTGATACAAGGCCTTCTGAGATCTAACTACGCCAGTGAGCACGAGGTTTTAATAAAATCTCCCTTCCCCACACCTATAAAATATTAAACTTACTCTAAAAAATATCTATGCTTCAAAGTTACAAAACAGCACCCTTAATTCCATACTCAGGGACTTCAGCATAAAAAGTATGCATTTTTTATAATTTTGTCATTAAAATAGATGAATCGTTAGTTTACATACCAAATATATCATATTTACTCCGTATATTATTCACAAAATCCGAAATGTATTTGTAACCCCATATATATCTCTCTGTTAAACATATGATGAGAGTATCTGAATAGGAAATCAAACAATGGGATAGTTTCTATTATAGGCTTCAATGATTCAAATTAGCCGCACACATATTGTCCACAATTGCACATGCGAAGTTCAGAATGTTCCTTAGTTACTATTATAGGTTGACTTCCTTATAGTCTACATAAACACTGAATTCACTGAGTTAAAGCAGGCACTGATCTCCTTTGGGCTCTAATAATACCAGGAGGAGCTAAAAGAAGCTCTAAAAGGAGCTTTATAGAATTTTATAAATGGTTTATGAAGCTAGTTTACACATATATTTTAATGTATATGTGATACAAATAATGATTTGGGAACTCTACAAGAAGTATTTACTCTATTCTAAAGCGTAATTCAATTAATTATTTTATATAAGTGTGTCCTATATTAATAAAATACAAATTATTAAATTTTATTGTTTGAAGAATGGATTTAAATTTCTGCACATATTGAATGATTGATTGCTTATTGACGTCGCAATTTGGAATTTTACAAGGACAATTGGCGTCTATTTTCATAAGTTTTTAAATATTGTACAGATATAGGAATAAAACGTATTGTATGTGTGTGTATTTTTTTTTACTGTGACGATTCAAGTGCTTTTAATGAGTGATCAATTTATGTATCAAAATTAATGAGAATTTAATCTCTAAGCTTAAAAGTCAAAAATATTTTCGTGGTAAAAAATGCGCTTTGAAATATTTTCCATTTATAAAAAAATGATTGCTTACGTTAAAAAAACTTGTTGGTTCATATGCCGTACCTCAATTTTTTTTCTTCTTTACTCTTCAGCTAAGATTCAACCGCTGTGCTAAGACGATAAAAAAATGGGCTTTGAAAGATTCTTTTGGGAACAAGGGGATGTAACTGGTTTTGGATGGTTTTAGTGAGTCACAGTTAATATCGCCACATAAAATAAAAGGAAAAGAAAAATGATATACAGCATATTTGCAGGTATTAGTATTTAAATGTTAAATACCATAGTTAAAGAGAAAGCACAATTCGATATATATCATAAAAAGTGTTCCTTTTAGAGGTATAATACAAAAATAAAAAGAGATAAAAGTGTTGGGACGGGGCATCGGGGTTGTGTGTCACTATTTGGGATTTTTTTGGAGCCAGAATGGCAATTCTTCAAGCAGCAGAGAGGTAGGTTATGCAGATTGGGTATTTATATATAGCGGGCAATGCTGTATTTGCGAAGACGTTGGTGACTTAGTAAAGGCGCAGAGGCTAAGGTAAGCTGAGCAGTGGGGTAAAATTCTGGGAGAGAAGTGTTGAGTGTATTCTATCAGTTCAAATTAAGGTCGGTCACAAAAGGTGCCGTGAAGGCAAGAAAAGTGGGTTTCGAGACCCATAGCAAGATTCTTTGCACTTAGCAGACAAGACAGATTGAAGGATAAATTGATGATTTACGGACTGCAGCTGTTTGCCAAAGGAAATAAAAGCATTGCGCTTTATTTCGTTTAAGCTATAAGAACATACCTATTCAGTTAGGAAATAATCTATAAATACGTTTAAGGTTGGCTTCATTTGTCGAAATACGGTTTTGCATCGCATCACTCTGATCCACTTAAAAGGCTCCTATAGTCCTGAGTGTTGTTGTATTGTACATATAAATTAAGATCATAATAAGCGGTTTTGTGCGGCGGGTTTGAGTGGTTTCCATCTTTCTTCCTCAGACTATAGGTCGCGTGGATGGTGAAGGATACCCCAGGACGCGGGGGTATCACTAGTGCCCACAGCGCCCTGGGGATATCTGGTGTAAAAATAAATAAAAATTTATAAATATAAAAATACATTAAATTAGTAGGGCCATCCATTTGAAATTTAAATTTGATTTCGAAACCGGCACGTTTCCCTCTTATTTTATTTAATTCATTTTGGCCTTAACTTTTACATCAAAAATACATCATTCCAATAAAAGATATGGTATTGAAAATTGGCCAAAGATTGCACAAATTATAAATTCATCATCATTGTAGTGAAGCGAAAAAAAATTTGTAAAAGCATCGTTTGTATATTTAAAATTATTGCACAGTTATTGGTACTGCGAAATTTAATGTAACTTATTTCTTGTACACTTAGATAAAAATCTTAGGTAAACATCTTTTATACGTAGATATTCTATCTACTTGTATTTATGTTTTTATCATGCGTTCATTATATATGCCATTTTATAAAGGAATTCGTAATTATCCAAGATAAACACATTTACAATAAGATATTAGTGACGTTTTTTTAAGTCCTATCTTTCCTGTTCTTCATTAAAATTCATATCTTGTTTACGAAAATAGTTCAGTTATGAGTTGGGTGTTTAAGGCAGTACACTAGAAAATAGTAGCAGCGATAAACATTTCTAATCCTTTGCGTCATAAATGTTACAAGGATTTCGTTTTGGGTATAGGCAACCTAAAATAATTGGATTTTTGTCCAGAGCAGTGACGTATGTTTTTGCGATTTTATTTTATAAGAGCCTCTTGTAAGCTTTATAAAAATACCAAGTTTATTATTTTCCATTCAGTAGAACAAAAACCAGAAGTGTTTTAGTAAAAGCAGTTGCCACTACTTTTAGCAAGATGTCATAATTTAAGATGCGTTTTACTTGAAATGTGTTGTTTTTTTTTGAAAATGTTCAAACGGGGACAGCTATTGTTCAAAATGTTTCGAAAGTAAGAACTGAAATTTTTTGTGTATGTTCTGCATAATAGTAGGAGGGCTTAACCTTCATATTTATCAATCATTGTTTTATTACAAAATTCAGAGTCCCTTATGAGAATATCTTTTTTTTAAAGCAATTTTTCATATAATAACTAAAATAAAGTGCTGTAGTTTTTGTAAAAATTAAAATAACACTTATCCTGAGGGTCATTTTAAAAATGAATAGCTAAACAACACATCAAAATTGAAAATTCGTCAGAAACTCTTTGTACAGGTTGGGCCCTGTTAATGTAATTTTTTATAAATTTTGTATCAGAATTTTTACATTTTGTGCGTATTTCTTTTCTCATCTTAATTTTGGCATATTTTCGCTTTAAAATGTACTAAATAAATTTAATAACCACACAAAAATCCCCATACCTCTATTTTTTAAAAAATAAAGTTGTTGGAAATAGTTGGATAGCTTAAATTGTCATTTATAGGATGTGTGTGTGTGTGTTTCAAATTTAATACTAAACCTATATACACTTTATCTATAACTATTCCCGCACATGAAATCAAGAGTGACCATTCCCCATCTCCAAAAGAAACTGTTTGGCAAATGTTTTGGGGCGTAAATAGGGGAAACGATATTTTCTTCTGTTTAAGAAAATGTATTTATATTTATGCCTTTCCCACCCTTTTTGACAACGAACACATCGTTTTGCATAAATGATCACTTTTCCGCATAAAATTTCTAACTTACATCGTATACAATTTTCTTAGTCTTTCTGACTTTAAAAAACATTATTTGTTTAGTTATTTGTCCAGATGTATATATTGGAGGGCAGGGTTTGCTCATAGATTTCCTGGTCATACCTATAATATATATGGGAAATATTTTCACATTTACAGGTCAGAGTTCTTTCGATTTGTATCAGTCAGTGATGGATTAAGAAGACGTTTTGAATTTTTAACACGCTTTTATAAGTTTCACTTGTTTTTAATGGAATCTTTGAACTCGGATTTTTACCCTTTAAAAGATTAAGTTATTTTCAAATTTTTTACCTGTTTGAGGACGATGAAAATACTAATAACTTCGCAGGTACGTTTCATTATCACGAGTTGGGATCTTTTTAACCACTAAATCTGAAGTAGTCGCTTAAATCTGGAAATGGCATATGGAATTAGTGGCCAAAATCTGGAAATGGCATATGGAATTGAGTGGCCCAAATCTGAAATGGTTTATGCAATAAATTCGCCAAATGTGGAAGTGGAATATGGAATTATTAGTCGCCAAAATCTATAAATCGTATTCCTAATTAGTTAAATTATAAAGTCCCTAAAACCATAGAAGACCAAATTCTGTGAAAAATAATTCTTGTTCCTGTTCTAAATATTTCTTATTTTTTGTAAAAGCAATACTCGGTTTGGAGATTTGATTTTGAATTAACATTATAGTAATACGTTTAAAAGGGGATAAATGTATGTTCTAACTGCTAAATATTTTTTTTTGATAAAGCAGTACGTTTGGAAGGGATGATACGAATTAACGTTTTAGCAATAATTATAAAAGTTGATATAATACGATTGACATTTAATATTTCTACTTAACACACTTTTATTAGTTGGACCTGTATCTATAAAGACGGAATCTTTGAAAAATAACGATATGGGACTCATTCGAATAAATACCCCTCAGACTCGTTAATTAATATTCATTGAAGAGCAGGGCTAGTTTGGCGGCAGGAGTTAAAACCGAAATGTAAACTCAAGGATAAATTCAACAAAAGGATAAGTAGTAGTTTAAAAACTAAAAAGCAGGCATTTGTGGTGATCAAACTAAAAATGAAAAATAAATTAAATTTTTAAAAACTCAAAAAGAACGCTTTTATAGTGAATCAGACTAAAAGTGACAAATAATTCTTAATAAGAAGAATGCAATGATTAACGAAGAAATTATGTGTTTGTATGGGCGCGGGGGTGGGGCTTTGTACTACATTTTACACTAACTTTCGGAATAGAACTGGTAGAACGCAACAAAATTAATATAGAGCACCCCGCTTATCCAGCGACATTAAATTTTCCCTCGTTAATGTTTTTATTCTATCAATAGAGTAGCCTACAGTTCGATTCAAAAACATTTGGATTTTTAAAAACTATAGTATTTAAGAGGTGACATTTACTGGCGATTACAAACAGAAGGTTGACATGAACTTGCAAATTGCTTTGAAGCAATACAAAAAAGACAAAAGGCGTTCTTCTTTTCATTCAAGATTCTCAGGTTTTCACTGCTTTTTTCAACAGAAAATTTAAGGAATCGAATGATTACCATTAAAGTCACCTTTGATTCTTCAAAATTCTCGAATGATACAATATTGCATCCTCTAGTTTTAAAAACGTGAAAGTATTAGTTACTTAAAAGATAAAGTTGCGTTTAGCATTATATATTTTTTCCATTTGGTGGTTAAACTGAAAATTAATTATCACTTGCATGAAGTCTTGGGACTAAAGCATTACGAATTACACAAAAATCCTTAGAGAGAAATTTAAGTGAATTATAGACATATCATTGTCATTTTCAAAAATTTTAGAATTTTAAAGTTTATTTGTCTGGAAGAGGTGGAAGCGATTCTTTCAATTGTTCACTAATTTCTATCAGATTTAGGGAGAGAGTAAAGTATTTTGAATGATTTTTTTCCTGCTACTAACTATATGCTCTATTCATGATTAATAAAACCATTTTTATAATGTATATATATACTTTATAACATAGCAGATATAACTTTTACTTTTGCTAGCCATTGGCCAAAGTGCTATACATTAAAAGAGATAAGGAGAATGACCCATTATTTTATTACAGCGAGAAAAGGGTTGCAGGTTTGAAAAGGTAAATGCGGTACATAGAATTACAGAGGTTACAATGTAAACCTTTGTTGCAGTTCATTTTATCCAGTATCCTTAATATTGAATAACGAAAAAGAATGAAAGTTTGACAGCGGGTAATATTAAGTGAAAGTGAGGTGGAAGGAAAGAGCCGGTTTTAGCATGGATGCTTTAAAAATTTTGAAATTTTTCTCTACTTTACTTAAAGGAAAAAAAATGATATACTCGTGTGGTTTTATATTTAGTGCTTTTGTATACACCAGGGTTTGATGAGTAATCTGGGAGAGGGTTATGTATCGTGCAATATTTTGCCCCAATAGAAAATTTAGATTACTTGAAAAATAAAGTGTGTTTTTATCAGCTGAATTTTTTAATTTCTCGGGCACAAAAATATAGTCAGATAGAATTGATATTTTACTATAAATACAGACAAAAATGCTGCAATTATTTATAAAAGTATATTTGTGTTATTGTTTCTGAATCCCCTTTAGACTTGGGAGAAGCCTACGCAAGTCATTTGATCTTTCCGCATGGAAATGTCACGAACCAGATCTTGATCTCCAAGCAACTGTCTCAAAGTACAGCTGCAGTCACGAAGAGAATGGGACAAGCCTTGAGGTGGTTTTAAAAGTTTTTTTTTTTTTTGTTTAGTGTCATTTGAATTATAATATACTCACAAACTATTTAAAACATATTACAAGAATAAATTATCAATTCATTTCTTCGCAAGAATAAAAGAAAAGGAAATGACATATTAAAACATTACTCTTTTATAGAAAATGTTTCTAGATTAATATTTTGCATATATATAGCCAAGACACCTATAAGAACTTGAACAGAATATATACGCACTCATGGACAAAAAGATGTGCCTAGAAAGGAGTCGTCAAAAATGAAACGAAATTTTACATACGTAATGACTACTTGTTACCAAGTAAATTATTAGAAAATCAAAAGGAAAGATGGTCATTTATTTCAGAGAAAAGGCAAAGAGAAAGGAGGATTTAATATCCCGTTGAATCCTCTGTGCGAATGCACGAGGCGATACGATCGGGCATTGGGGATACAAGTTCTGTATGATGTCTTGATACATTTCGTTCCATATTTGCTGTGCCCTTGCCTCTAGTCCGTTCAAACTCGTGGGATTCCCAACTCGACCAAATGATCCCGATATGCTAAATTTGGGAGACAAATCTGGGGATCGGTCAGGTCAGGAAGATTAGTAATAGTGCGGAGGTAGTCTTTGATACCCTTGCCGTGTTGGCCGAGCATTGTCTTGTTGAAAAATGGCTCATGGTTGTTACATGAGTGGCAACACATGTGGCTTAGAATGTCATGGTCACACCACTGAGTTGTCATGGTGCCGGGATCAATACCAGGGTGACTGTGTATTGTAGGCAATAGCACCCCATATCATCCACCACTGTGACGTGTCCTATTAAAGCAAAGGCAGGATTGAGGCATTTTTTTTGTATTAACTTTAATTTCTGTCACGTGCTTATTTTTTATTAATTGTAATTATTTCTTTCTCTCGTGCTTTTATTATTAATTTACTTGTATTTTTAAAAGTTAACTGTAATTATAGTTATGGAAATTTATGGAACTTTCGATGGCATATATATAATTTAGGGAAATATTGGGAGCATAGAATTCTTGACATATGCTAATAAGAAATGGTTGTCATTTTACTTAAGTATTGAATTACCGTATTAATTTCATTTACGCGACAATATTAAAAGAATAAATGTTATAGGAGTGAAATCCTTTACAACTTCTAACCATATTACTGGATACGAGATCAGTATGGTGATGTATAGGACAACACTTGTGTAATCTCTCATCGTTCAATGTCTCCAGACTGTATTCTGATCTCGTTGGAATTACAAGCCAAAGCGTGATTGTGTCCAGAAGAACAATATTGTGCCACGTAGTTGTCCACGTCCTCTATTCTATGTACCATTGAAGATACAAGTGTCTATAATTAGCGGTAATAACAGTAATACCCGCCTTGCAGACTTTAATGTTATACGACATCGAATGGTACGTGTGAACAATGTTTGTCCGACAGACAGTATTTGTTGCGATATGACTAATAGGGCTACTTATGGACTACTTTTTTACCGTATTTACTACGAAACTTTGTGAAATTGCCCCCCTAGGTTGCCCTTCTCCTCGATTATCTGCGTGAGCTAGAGATGTAAGGTTAATAAAAGAACTAGACGTATCCATATTCTTAATATGGCTTTATTAAGAATTTAATCTTAAAAGTTTAACAGATTAGATGATAATAATATATGTGAGAGAATCTACGATGACCAAACACACAATATAAATAATACCGAAATAACGTAACTCGGACCACTATCAATATCTAACCCACCTAATCTCAATTCCAATAATATCACAAGTCCTAATATCAAATGTATCCTACCTTGATCCGATCGCCGATCTAATCATAGGGAGTTGGTCTTACTCGAGGTGCAATGGTATGCACCTTGACCTAATGGCTCTCTTTCAGGATAAACTCTGTTGGCTGTCATCTCTCTTCACAGTTGTATCCTCTCTATCATAACATTACCCAAATTGCCATCTCATTACTCAAACTTCTGATATTTAAAAGTTATCTAATTTGACTTAATTCCCGTAAAATGGGGGTTAAAA
>BMAV01027596.1:0-19159 GCA_019973955.1 Trichonephila inaurata madagascariensis
TTAAATTTCCCATAAAAAAAGCGAAAAAAAAGGGGTTTTTTGGTGCTTTTATCCACTTCCCCAAGAATTCAATGTTTTTCTTTGATTCGCAAGCACTTACATTTTAACATTTTCGAGCTACAAGAGAAACGAAGCTATCAATACGACTGATCAACTCTACAAATGAACGGATACGGGGACATAAGACAGCCCATTAAGTGTGGGAATGAAATGCGTGAACGGGACATGGGGCTTAGGTTGCTCTTCTTGGATGAAACGCCGAAAATTTTATTGCCCTCGGCGAACCAGTTCAAGATTTATGACCACCATAAAGTGTGTTAAAAGAGTGAATTTGACCGAGTCACAAAGAGCCCTCGGATTGCTTTGGAGTGCAACGTTAATATAAAGCAAATAAAACTAACGACTGCTCTGGTAGAGCTCACGTGAATTGTGTGAGGTGGACACGCGTAACAACGAATGTGGGAAATAAATGTAATTTTTTTCTTTCATGTTTTTTTTTCTTTCCAGTCTCGAAGATGACTATTATTTTAATTCCCAATAAATTGGCTGATCACTTTTCAATTTTGCACATTTTATAATTCCAGTTTACATTAACCATTTATACAGTCGAACCTCTATATAACAAACCTCTATATTGCGAATGTTTCTTACAGCGAACTTTTTCCTGGAACTTCGAACATTTCACGATTTTCTTCGTAAAATAACCTCTCTATACGAACTGCATTTTCTATATAACGAACTTTTTCTTTTGTGATTCAATTTTTATTCTTCTTTTTTTTTTCTAAGTATTTCTGAATATTTTCTATTCTCTTTTTAACACATTTATGGTGGTCATAAATCTTAAACTGATTTTATTAGATCCTAACTCGCCGAGAGCAATTGAGTTCTGGATGTTTCATCCAAGAGGTGCAACCCTTAACCCCCCATTGCCCGTTACTAAAACATCTTCGATATCCCTTTCACCCCTGGTTTTCCGTTTTGTTGAATTATAAAATAATGTATCTTTAATGTTACTTCTATGCTATGTCCTTAAAATTCATTAATTTTAGTATAAAAATATTTTCTTAATATTGAAAAGACAGTAAAAATTTTCTTCTTTTTTCCTTTTTTTTTTTTTTCTTTTTCTTTTTAGGTAAGATATAAAAATAAAATATATTTTTTAAAAAAATGTAATAACACTTTTTAATATATATGTTTATGAATTTAAAATTTGTTTTATGTGGTTTATAAAGTATTTTAAAAAAATGAACCTCTATATAAAGAATTTTCCATTTTAAAGAACTTTTTTTTCCCTGGTTTAGAGACCCTTTTTGAGGTCCGACTGTATTTTGAAAAATTTATTATATCGATGAAAAAAAATTTTTGTTTAATATTTTATTCCAGAGGTGCGCAACAGGGGCGCGACCCCGGGGTCGCCAAATTTTTTTTGGGATTATGCCTGCATGCTGCATACCATACAGTGTACATATAAAGAGTGAAACGCCGTCACTTACGGGGGGGGTTTTTTTTTTTTTTTTTTTTAAAGGAAATTTTTTCCTCCGGTTCCCCCTTTTTCCCCCTTTTCCCAAAAAGCGTATTTGTAGTTTGAGGTTTTTACTCGTGGAAGGTGCGCCCTCATCGCAGTAAATGGATTTAAATAAGGGCTGGGGAGTATTTGTATCGTACCCCCGCCAACCCCTCCCTTTTGCTGAATGTTTTACTGCGCGTTTCCATGTAAAGTTGAAAAAGTTGGCCTGCAATTGTTTTCGTTTCTCCTCGAGTTTTTCATTGACGGTGAATTTTGATTTTTTTATATTTTTATCGGGCTTTGTGTTTTGTTATCAGGTATGTGCTAATTAGAGAAAGATCTCTGTTAATTTTTTTGAATTTCGGTGTTTTTTTTTATTATTTGTTTTAGAAAAAAAATTTTAAACCCCCATATTCAGTGGGAAAAAAGGTCCTGGGGCCGGGCCCCCAAAGCCCCTTTTTGGTTTTTTTTCCCTTTGGTTATAATTTAAGTATATTAGTAAAATTTTAAATTAAAAATTTTTTATTTTTTAAAGATTAATTTTATTAAATTAAGTTAATTATTTATTCAAAAATTGTTTTTTACTGTTTTTCCCCCAAAATTGACAAAATCAAAAATAGCATGATACAAGAATGGTGAACTTTTAACCCTGAACCCTCCCCCCTTTCCCCTTTAAAAAATTCCTGTGGGCTCTATTGCCTATATTCATAATGGATAAATGGGTAATACGTACACCAGGTACATCTTCAGCTAAGAAACGAGCAAATACTGATGAGGAGTCTCAAAATATTCTGAACTAAATGCCCCATCTAAAAAAAAAAAAAATATAATGAGGAATTTTACAAGTATTTTTACATTTTGTATTGTTGATGATGAAGAACGCCCCGATATTTATTTGCAACAAAAAATTAGCAAATGAGAGCATGAAACCAGCTAAAAAAAAGGCATCGGGAAACAAAAACATAAAGAATTCAAATTAAACATGCCGATTTTTTAAAAAGGCCAGCTAAAAAATCTGAAAATTAAAAGGGCAAATCAAAAAGAAATTTACAACAATATAAAAGATTGGTTTTTTGAAGTTCAATGTATGGGAAAAACAATGAAACCCATACTTGGAGAACCCCTTTTATCCTTCCTGCAACAAAAAGATGTTCTTTTATGCATGGCGATAAATAAGGAAATGAACTAAAACAATACCATTATCGTCCGGCGGTTTTCCGAAATGTCACGAAATATACGCAAAAAGCCTTTTTTTGTTTTTTTTTTAAAACCCGGACGAGACTAAGAAACAAAAGCACAACATTTTTCTTAGAGTTTTTTTTTAATGAAGATATAACAGAAACGTTTTATTTTTAAAAGTTTGGGAAAACAACGGGAGAAAAATTTTCAAGAATAAATGAATATTTTGAAGCCAAGTCCCTTACCCAAAAAAGTGTTGCGGTTTGTACTGATGGTGCTGCAAGTAGCGCACACAGGAATTTTTCGGGCGGGGGGCCGGGGGGCTTTTGAAAAGTCATGGATTTAGAACCTCTTGGGGAGGTTGGCACACCCCCCGCACCTTTTTGGGGACAAAAAATTTCGCGCATGCGCCTGCCCCCTATATATAGCGGTTTTGGAAAAGTGACAAAAAGGAATTCGAGCAAGAAATAGTACAAAAAATTATTTTGTATCTCACTTAAAGGGAATTTTTTTCCTTTCTGTATTGAAGATCGGATAAACCACACCCCCAAAAGATTGTGCCAAGAATAAATTGGGAAAAAGAAGAAGAAGCTGAAAATTTCAAAACCATTATTCTGTTTTTACAAACATCAATTGGGTTGTTTTTTTTGTACTCCAAGTCCTCAAAGGTAATTTAAATTTTTTTTACCCCCCATTTATCTTCATGGTTTTTTTTTCCATACGAATAGGTTGACTAAATATTTTTTAGATAGACAATACATAAAATCAAATTTAAATTTTTCCATATGCTTTCAACACATTATTTAAATCTTTCATGCTTGGTACCGCCAATTTTATTCGTTTATTGAGTTGGTAATAAAACACCCAATTTTTGTTTTAATGACCTGATATTGATGCTAGATGGTACATTCTCAGAACCACCCAGAGGTAACTTCAGTTACTCAAGTTTCCAACAGATATCAGAAGGTTTTTAGGGAAAAGGGTTTATGCAGTAGTTCATTTTTTGATCAGCTGTGAGTCTGGTGAATGGTATGTTTTGGAAGTGATTGTGTTGTGTATGTTTAAGTGTAAATGAAAGTTATTCTTGTGATATTTGATACACATCAGGTAAGTACATATATTATGTAACTAAATAAGTTAATATGACAATAATTAGTACCTCACATGTACATTACTATTATGAATATATGAGAGTCCAAATAATGTAGGTACCACTACGCGCTATTGAAGGCCATCTTCTTTACAAATCTTACTTCTTTGCAATAATGGACATATTTATTGTGCTGTGATAGATTTGCTAAAAGCTACCTTTTTAAAATAATACTATTATTAAATAATAGTACATACAAATTTACACAGATGTCATGAATGAGCTATAGCTCGGGCTCAGGAAAAAATAAGTATGACTAATACACTTCTTATATATGTTAACTAATTAGAAACTAGGTAAAATAAAATAATGTATAGAATACAATATTTAAAATTAAAACTAACATTAGGTAAACTAGGACTAAATTAAATTAGGCTTACAACATTAGGTTAAGAAAAACTTAAAATGTTTTAATATTTTGGATGAATAACAGTATAAGATGAAGTAAATTTATTTGTTTTCCAACTATAAAATAAGCAGAATGTGGATGGAGTTAAGTATGTCTGCAAAGTTCCATTGTGCCCTAGGGAAGAAAAAAATCGTTTCCAGAACTATCATGCTCTTGAAGTGTGGCGAAACGAAATATGTACCACCTATTTTTAAAACATTGACATCTTTTATTTGAAAACTGTTTAATATTATTAACATAAAATTGTGCTTTTGTTCAATAATTATAGTTTTGTGAGGTTAATCTAAAATATTTGTAATTATTTCCCTCTAGTACATTATTTTTGTCAAAAATTAAGCACATGAGAGAGATAAATGGAGTTAACAGTATAATGTTGAGAGGAAAAATCTTTTGATAAATTTACATTACAGCAAAATAGTAACAAAGAATTCTCAACAAAAATAAGTGTTTAATTTTTTGCAGTTTTTGACGGTAATAAAAGTGTTTGGATTTCTCTATAATTTGTAATGCATTAAAAAATACCCGATTTAGTTTTGAAAGTACATCTTTGATACCTAAAAAAAAGAAATTTATTAGTTTCTGAAGTAAATAAATTATTTTAGCATTTATCAGAGAAAAAGAGTCAAAATATTGAATTTAAATTTAGTTTTTGCTGGTTTGAAACTGTTTATATTTGCTGAATGTTATAAACTTTACACTGCGAAAAACCGGTATTCTGAACTGAGTACAAAATACTCACTTTTAAATAATTCACATACTCAAAATAGCTCCGATGCAAACATACACTCAAATTCTGAGAGCCTATCTCTTGGCAACGACTACGTACTAAATTAAACATCACATACTCATTTTTGAACCTGTTACTGGATCAAATTATATATCAGCAAAATGAGTGCGTAATGCACTCATGTATGAGTTTTAATGGGTCAAATATGAGTATTACTGTTTTATTTTATGGTTTGTGTATCCAATACGAATTTTAAACATATATATATCAAATCAAATTTAAAAGGGATCTAAAATATGTGATAATTTAAGTTGTACCTCTATTTTTCCATTTTATATATATTATTTAATCTACATTTTATGCAGAAGTTTTACCACTTTTACTTCGAAAATCAAATTTTTGCATTTATTGTGTTACTTGCATATCATCGCAAAAGTGCCAACGTTCAAGATAATTCGCCTTGTCTCTACGCGCGCAGAATTAACAACCATGTACTTCGTTTTATATAATGTCGCTAATGTTTTTGAGGTGATACACAAGTCCCAACAAAAATATAATTTTTGGTTTAAAAATGCAACAGCTATGTGATTATAAACTGTATTATTTTTGAATTTATACCTCAAATTTTAATCTTTGAAAATAACAAAAAGATCTGATATAGTTAAACAAATGTGTAAGCAATTTGGCTCATTAAAAGTTATATTTTATATTTCTGTAATATATTGTCTTTAAATCTAATACAATCAGAAAATTAACTTCTATTTAAATCAGTCTTTCAATAAGTATCTTGGAAACATTATTCATTAAAAGTATCTTGGAAACATTATGATGAATAACTTTTCATATTAAAAATTTCTAAACATAAAAGTAAGAAAGGAATAGTTTCTTAACATATTATGTAACATGAAAAAAAAAAAAAAAACTTAAACTAAGTCTCATTAGGCCCCCCAGGTAAGTAAGTATTTTTTTTATCAATTGTTTTGTTTAAATCGATTCATACACAACTTCTGCTCTCAATACTTATCAACCGAGCTACTGGGACTCCCTTTTAATTCATCCAGATGGAATTAAAAATGCATTTTAACATATGTTAAAAATCAAACTCACTTTTATATTAACTGATTTTATACTCATCACCAAAGAAAACAAATATTGTAGTTTTTAAGTTAATGTTTTTTTTAAATCAAAATATTTAAAAAGTTTAGGCCTTAGAAGAATGTAAAAACAACTAAAACGGTAGAATTTTACACATTTACAAAACATTTGAAATTCATAAATTTTTAACCAACTGGAAAGAGTTTTTAGAGACGTTTTCAGCACTCATTTAGAAGAAAAAATAACATGTATGGACCAGTCGAACCATATAATTTAGCTATTTTACTAGTGTACAGCATTTCTCTTTTAACGATCTACCAAACAAGAAAATAAAACTAACCAAATCATTTTTGAAATATTTATTCTGAAATTGTGCACATATTATTATCAGACATTTAAAAGACAAAAGAATACAAGTGTAATTTTGAAACAACATGCCACTCTAAGTTATTTTTATTGAATTTTGTAAACACTATCTAAAATGCATATTATCATCAACTCCATTCTTATTTGTACAGCATAGTTTATATTTTATTTGATATACACATCAAATCATTTTTAAATGTGGAAGTTCAATGTGTAAAGTGAACATGTAACAACAGATTTATTTTATAGAAATCAATAGCATATGAAAATGCCTTTCAAACAGTGTTTCAAATAAATTATTTGTTAGATACATGAACCATCTAAATTATATACTGAAGAATTTATAGATAGCTGGTTCTGAGAGCACCCCAATTACAATTTGCTGTCAGTGAAAAAGAATTATTTCTGATAGATTTCTATCGTGGCCATGCAAATTTGCATTGTAAACATCTGCAATAAAACATACAGCCATCAAATTATTTTAACCTTCTATAAACTATTTTCATTTTGCGACCATGCGTATCACATTTCATGATGGCCAAAATGGCAAAATTTCTACCCAGGGTCAGATTTCCAAAAATTATTTAAAACAGCAAAGCGAATTTAAGAATCCCGTCCATAAAAATTTTAAGCGGAGGTGGCAATATTCTTTAATAAAAGAGATGATCTTAGTACTCTCACCAATATTTTGAAATATTCGTATTTATGAATAAACAACAGAAGATTAAAACTTTCAATTTTACAATCTAGTACTGTAAATCTTAAAAGCATGGAAATGTTTAAGTTTGTGAAAAGTGGCCTGCCTAGTACCGTTCTGAAATTAATACTGTATGATCACTGCAGTAAATATAAATCAGTAAAAATTCTTTTAATATCCTAGAATGTAATGGACAAACAAATATACAATAATAAATAAAATTACAAAAGAATAAAATTATTAAAAATAATGGATGACAACCACAGAACCAAATTTAAATGTATTGGTAAATCGTATTGTAATGTTATTGCCCTCTACTTGACAATGGTCAACAACAACATTCTGGTACATAGTAACCCAATATCAAATTAGAAATTAACATTAATTTCAATACTCAAAACTAAAACAACAAGCTGTCTCCCTCCAACCTGAAATGTATAAAAAGTTATTTAAGGATTAGTTTCCCTGTACCTATCTTGTTTTTCTGCTTTTGTAATTCCATGGAAGAAAACTTGATAATAAAATCAACAAGTATAATTGAATATGAATAAATATTATGATACTTTTCTATATGGCAGCCCTGTTTCACTTTTCCGCACTGGAAACAATTGAGGAACATGCTTTTAGAATTAGTTTTCAACGTCTCATTATCTAAAAAAGAAGAAACTTTTCATCTATGCTTTTAATCTGTTAAAAAATATTTATGTCAAATAGATATATTTTTCCAGCTAATACAGTAGAAATAAAAAAAACCAAAATCTTGATCTAGGTAAAAAAAATGCAAAACCTATAATTGGAATAAGAATCGCTTGCTTTATTATTATGGTGCTTTCTGTATGTCAGACTGAACAGATTTCTTGCATGTTTCAGCTCATGTGCAAATATACCTGCATACAGTTTTACCGCCATTACCTTTAATACATATTGAAAACTGTTTTGACGAAATTATATGAAAAAAAGCACTTGGTTGTGTCAAAAAAAAAAAATTAGCATGTACAACATATATGGAAAGTAATCAGGGTTGCCAACTTCGCAAATTATTTTGAATGTTGGCATTATGATAATATGCAAGTACCAAATTTTCTGTTCCATTCAGGACCAGTATATTTTCGCTGTGCTAAGCCTAACTCCATTTCAACTGCTGTAATAAATATGCTATAATTTATGCAATAGTTTTATAATCTTCATTCCAAATCCAGATAATGTGAAGGATCACAGACTCAGAAAGAGGGAAAAATAAAATCTCGCAATATTCCCTGAAGTGATCACATTACATGTAATCATTGTGGGATTCCCCGAAATTACAATTTCACAGTGGTAGGCTTTCCCCAATATCCGGAAGTTTACCTATCTGTTTCTTCTTTCCAGCAGTGTTATATGTGAATGTATTTTTATCATTTCAAACATTTGTTAACGTTATTGTTTCAGTATAAATTTATGTAATATAATGATTGCTATATAGTGACAAAGGCGATTTTAGTTTTTGTCATAAGTAAAACACGAAAATAAAGCAACAAGAAAAAGCAGGCGCAAAATTTTTGCCAGGAGTCCACAAAAGGAAAGACAAGTTATGGATGCCTTATTACAGAGCGTTTACCAACAACTTTTTACAGAGCAAAGGGAAACGCAAATTACATTAGATGCCTTCTGATAAAAAGGCAGAAAATTGGAAATATTAGATATTTCGATTCAGATCATACAGAACATACCAGTATGACTGAAATGTAAACATACGGACTTAGGAATTTTATTTATTTTATATAAAACATTCATTTATTATGTTTCTATATTTGAAGGAAATACAATTTTGTTTTATTGTTATAAAACACATAATTTATAAATTTAATGGTAAAATACCTGCCAATTTTCTACCCATCTTCCCCTAACCCCATTATTTACATGATAAGGTAAATCCCTCTCTCATCACTGTTTCATATTACGCTCTACTTTTGATGGAACGTATACCCTGCAGGTAGTCTTACTGTATCTCATTCCATTTTCCAACAAACAAAACACTGGTTACATTTAAAATGTGTGTTGTAAACCAGAAACCAATATGTAATTTAAAACCAATGGACTGGTCTTGTGTCTTTATTATTATAAAAATATCAGATAATTAAGATTTTTAGAAATATCACAATAGTTTTTAATCAAAACAAAGTATTGTAGCCTTTCTGCAGTGAAAGATAACGTACACCCCCATATTGCAGGGGAGGTACAGGGTCCTTAAAGTTCCAAAGCCTGTCAGCCGCCAAGTACCTACCCTTAGAATTCAGCTTGGGGCCCCAAAAAACTTACTTTTCAAGGGGCCTAAATGTTCTCTGTTGCCACTGCCTTTCTGTACTATATTATAAGATAAATCGGTACTACATATTATGGCAGATTTCGCTTTTTCTGCTAAGTACAACATACCTGCCGAAAATTTTATACCAAAGCACTTTGAACTTGTATATTATCGTAACAGTTTCTTGGTACATATGAAATCAAGCAAGTGTTAAGGTCAGTGATAGCCTTCTTCAGTGGCGTAACATACAGCCTCGGCGGCTGCAGTTGAGGCCCAAAACCGACATTCGCCAAGTACCTACCCTTTGTAAAATCCAAACATGGAGGCCCAAATGTTCCCGTTATGCCACTGTCTTTCTGGCACTATGGTTTAAGATAAATCTATAATTTCTACATTGACATAAGCAAACAACGTTCAAGTTGGCAGTACCAATTTTGTATGATTTATGGCTGAATTGGCGGTCATGTGTTTCGTTTCATATAATGTTACCAAAAGCATGTGATGATTTAGGCAATTGTGATAAATCTAATTTAAACAATGCTGATCAATTATTAATAGGACAAATTATACGTTAGCTATAGTTAAGTAGATTTAATTTTTATATCACTTAATGTCTAATACTGAAAAGTAAAAAACATTCTTGAAAGGTATTATGCTCCACTTAATAAACTAATTTTACTCATTCTATAATTTCTGTTCTACTAATTTGATTCTTTCAATATTCGAAAATGAGAGTGAAAAGAATCATAAATAAGAGTATTAAATTATAAACTTTTTAATACTTTTCATGGGGAACTTTTAAGACATTTTCTCCATAACTTAATTAATAAGCTAAAAGTAAAAATTTTCAAGAAATTAGTCTCCTAAAAAGATTAATAATTGTCAACAAAAACTTACAGCAGTAAAATTTAAATAAATCCTGAATCTTTTTGCATTGATTGGGATAAAATGGGATGTCTAAAGTTGTATTTATTCCAAGCATTCATGCGCACCTCTACTACCAGTGATACTGATAAAACTTAATACCATGTTGAATCAATTGGTAAAACCAGGCTGTATACCAAACAGCACGCTACAATCTCATACAAGAATATTTTACTGCAAAACAATAGTTTTATTTATGTAACATGATGGTTGACCACCTTTTCAAAGCAGAACTTTAAAATAGTTTTAGGTAGTTGGCTATGTGTAAATGACATAGATGTTTCTTCACTAAGCAAAGTTTTAAATAGTTAGCTCTTTTGATCGGCGACTGAATCGATCGCCAAAACAACTCAAAATGCATTACTGATAACTTTATCAATATATTTTTTTTTTATTTCTCAATAATATTTATATTTATTGTAAAATTCCACTTTGCAATTTCTCTTAACACCTATCGCTGTTGCCATGCTAATTACACAAAAATACCGCCAGTAATTCACCACCCTCCACCCCACTCCTACACTTAAACACCCAGGGTGGGTTTAAAAGAATGATGCTTACAAATAAAATTTTTGCCTGGAATAAATCAAACAATATGACTTATGAATCAAGTAAATTGCTTTTATATAATCCGTCAAAATAAAGTAAACATCGTTATTTACCATATCAGTTTAGTTGGCAGTCAACTGTACAGAGAGGTAATTAGTAATTTTACCAACTTATCTTTATTAAAAACAAATCATATGTACTTTAGTTTTACAAACAAGAGAAAATCAGTTAAGTAAAATAACAACAAATAATCGAGTACTCATTTTAATATGTGCTCTCCGCGTGTAACGTAGATAATGAAATATGGTTCGTATTATTTAAGAGAATTAAATTTGTTTTGAACCCTCAATTTTCAAATATGTAGCCAGTATATAAAAAAGAGACTTGTAATCCTGAATGTTTTTTAATTTGTCTGAGAGTATTAATTAACATTTTGGGAGGTTTTAGTACATGTAACGAATCAAATTCGATCGAGCTTACGCCGTCAAATCTGAGACAAGCATATTTATTTCAAAACAAGAATGTCGATTTGCTCATTTTTGAGTATGTCTTTTTTCTCCGTGTAATGACATATATTTATCTATGTCAGGAAAAGTGTATTAGATTGACTAAAAAGATGTCTATTTTTAATTATGTGGCAGTTTAGAATAAATTTCTGTATTTCAGATTTGTATTTTCTAAAACATGGATTTGCCAACATTCAAAACGACGCAAACAAAATGTGAACAGAAAGGCTGACTGTAAAGCCAAACTGAGCATTGTTATCAAAAAAATAACCAAGGGCACAAAAAAGAATGATAAATATTTGAAATATGATATGCCATTGGAAGGTGAAGTTAAAATATATATATATCATTACTTCATAGTCATAATACAACATCAGCAGAAACCTTAAGGATGCTAAGAGTTAATAATGAGGTAATTTATTTTAATTTAAAATAGCTGTCTTAAAAATAGCAATAGTATTATATTAATACTAATGTTTCAACTTTTCAGGTTTGTCAACAGTTTTACCAATACTTTTCAGATGGGATGTCACCAATTGAAGTCATTCCTTGCCTCTTTTCATGAAAAACAAATTCTTCTTTTGTTAGAAGATACTCTCATGGGTTTAACTAATATGTTTCCAATAATAAATCCTACCTATAATCAAATATATTACTTATATAAATGTTGAGGATGCTAACTTAGGCAGTTCAATTAATCCATTTGACAAACTAAAAAGAAAGTTCCATTTTATGAATCAATTGCTAAATTTAGTTTGATTTATTCTCACATGCAAATTCTTTATTGTAAATGTTTTATCTTTGTTTTTGTTGGCTCACAGAATGTTTTTTATTTCATACAAGCGAAGTATTTGCTTAACATATTGAAATGATTCTAAGTAAAACCCTTATGAAAAACCTACAAGATTCTAAAATTAATTTTGGGAATTTTATGTTTAAATCATAAATATGGTTAGTAATTTTTTTTTATTTGACTTAATTACTTCTTTTTTACTATTTTGCTATCTGTTTATTTTTGATAACATCAGTAAATATTTATTTTTTAGTTTAAAAGGGTGTTCCCATAATTGGGTGTGTGTGTTTTCATTTTCTCGAAAATTCACCACCTTTGTGAAACTATTAAATCTTAAAGTGATTTTTTTTAAATCATTTTTCTTCTTATCCCCATACCTCAGAACACCTTTTCTGCATAGGCATGTTTCAATTGATAAAATATTTTTTTCCCCTTCATAGAACCGCAGTCCCCTGATATACATGCTTGAAAATTTTCTAAGATACTCATTGAAAAAAATTCAATGACTGCACCAGGATGTTACTAAAACTGAGTTTAAAATACTCGTAGTAATCACATAATTCAGTAAAAATCCTTCGTGTTTTAGCAGTTATATTTTTTCTAAACAGAAATTTATTTTGCGTATTTAGTTTAAAATAACCTATAATTTGTTTTTTAGTAGCTAAAGAAGTTTTATTCCAAAAAATGTGAAAATTTTTAAAAAATAAGTTTAAATGTACATGAAACTGCTTTCGTTAGAACGCTGTATTATCTCTAAACCAAATTCGTGTTCCTGTTTATAAGCATTTAACAATGAAACCGACCAAAAGTGAAAGGGTTGGACAAGAAATATGGGGGGGGAAAACACTAACCAATTGGTGGGGGTTTCCAGAAATTATCCTCATCATCATTATCATGGCAAACATCTTAATCATCAAATAATAAGCTAGCATTCTATTAGTAATGGTAGAAACATTGAGGAATATGTCACTAATCCGCTGAAATAGGGAGGAAATCTGTAATTATTACTATAAGTCTGCTAATGTCTTGATAACGAATTCGTTATTTCATTAAGAATTGCGAACTTCATACATACAAAATTAAACAAATATGAATAATATTTGAGTATATTAATGAATCAGGTAAATTTATTAGACATTCTGTCCCACATTGAACGTTTGTCTTTTAATACGTCAGTAGTAGAGATTTGCGGTTTCTGAAACAGAGGTTGGGGGAGGGGTTGAGGGCAGGGAAACAAAAAAGGTGAAAATCCCCCGGGGCTGGACCGGGAGAATGGTATCTCCCTTCTGACTGATAAGGGTTTCGGGGCTCCGTACTGCACTGCGAAAAACCGGTATTCTGAACTGAGTACAAAATACTCACTTTTAAATACGTCACATACTCAAAATAGCTCCGATGCTCTTTGGCAACGACTACGTACTCAAAATTGTAAACATCACATACTCATTTTAAACCCTGTTACGGATCAAATTTGAGAATATAACACAAAATGGTGCGTAATCCTCATGTATCATTTTTTATGGTTAAATATGGTTTTATCTTTTTTTATTTTATTTTGTGTATCAATACAATTTTAACCCCAAAATATATATCGAATCAAATTTAAAGGGATCAAAATTTGTGATACTTAAGTTGAAAAAATTTTTTTTTTCCATCTTATATATTTTTAATCTACATTTTATGAAGTTTTACCACTTTCTTCAAAAATCTAAATTCTTTTGCATTTATTGTATTACTTGCATATCATCGCAAAAGTGCCAACGTTCAAGATAATTCGCCATCTCTCTTACGCGAAGAATTAACAACCATTACTTCTTTTTTTATATAATGTCGCGCCAATGTTTTTTGATGATACGCAAATACCAAAAAAAATATAATTTTTGGTTTAAAATCAACTGCTATGTGATCATAAACTGTATTTTTTTTGAAATTATACCTCAAATTTTAATCTTTAAAATAAAAAAAAAGATTCGATCTACAGTTAAACAAATTGTAAGCAATTTGGTATTAAAAGTTATATTTATATTTCTAGAAGCAATATATTGTTTTTAAAAATTTTAAAAAACAAAAATAACTTTTATTTAAAATCAGTTTTTAATAAGTATCTTGGAAACATTTTTAAAGAAGTGTCTTGGAAACATTATGATGAATAACAGATTTTTCATATTAAAAATTTCTAAACAAAAAAATAAAAAAGGGAATAGTTTCTTAACATATTATGTAACATAAAAAAAAAAAACTTAAAATAAGTCTCATTAGGCCTCCCAGGAAAAGTAAGTTTTTTTTTATCAATTGTTTTTTTAAATCGTTCATACACAACTTCTGCTCTCAATACTTTAAACCGAGCTACTGGGCCCCCCCTTTTAAAATATCCAGATGGAATTAAAAATGCATTGTAACATATGTTACAAATCAAACTCATTTTTATTTTAAACTGATTTTATACTCATCACCAAAAAAAAACAAATATTGAGTTTTAATTTTGTTTTTAAATCAAAATATTTAAAAGTTTAGGCCTTAGAAGAATGTAAAACAACTAAAATGGTAGAAATTTTACACATTTACAAAACATTTGAAATTCAAAAATTTTTTAACCAACGGGAAAAGAGTTTTTTTAGAGACGTTTTCAGCACTCATTTAGAAAAAAAAAACATCTATGGACCAGTCAACCATAATTTAGCCATTTTACTAGTGTACAGCTTTTTTTTTTAATGATTCACTGTAAACAAGAAAAATAAACAAACCCAAATCTTTTTTTGAAATATTTATTCTGGAAATTTACACATACATATCGACTTTTAAAAAAGGACAAAAGTATAGAAGTGAAATTTTTTTGAAACAACATCCCACTAAAATATTTTTTTTATTAAATTTTTTTTGTAAACACTATCTAAAACGCATATTATCATAAATCCATCTTTATTTGTACAGCATAGCTTATATTTTTTTTGATATACATCAAATCACTTTAAAAAAAGGGTTCTAATGTGAAAAGGGGGAAATGTAATTAAACAGATTTTTTTTTTTTTTTGAAATCAATAGCATAAGTGAAAACCCCTTTTCAAACAGTGTTTCAAAAAAATTATTTGTTAGGATACATGAATCATCTAAATTATATACTGAAAGAATTTATAGATAGCTGATTCTGTGAGGAATTTTAAATTACAATTCTATCAGTGAAAAAGTATTTCTGAAGATTTTTTATCCTGGCCATTCAAATTTGCATTGTAAACATCTGCAATAAAAAATACAGCCCTCAAAATTTTTTAACCTCTCTATAAACTGTTTTCATTTTCCCATGCGTATCACATTTCATGATGGCCAAAATAAGCAAAAACTCAATCTAGAATAAGATTTTTAAAAAATTATTAGAAAACAAAGAAAAGAAAGTGCGTTTTGGGAAACCCTTAGGGTGCATAAAATTTTTTAACAGGTGGGAATATTCAATAAAAAAAAGATCTTAGTACTCACCCAAAAATATTTGGGAAAAATCCATTTATGAATGAACAACAGAAGATTAAAAAATTTTTTTTTTTCAATCTAGACAATGGAAAACATGGAAATGTTTAAGTTTTGAAAAAAAATTTTTTAAAATGTCGAAATTAATAAGGATACTCGTAAAATATAAATCAATAAAAATTCTTTTAAAACCAGAATAAATAATATCAAAAAATATACACAATAAATAAAATAAAATTACAAAAGAATAAAATTAAAAAAAAATGGATGACAACCACAGAACCAAATTTAAATGTATTGGTAACCGTTTTAATGTTATTGCCCTACTAGACAATTGTCAACAACAACACCTGGTACATAGTATCCCAATATCAAATTAGAACATTAATTTCAATACTCAAAAACTAAAAACAACAAGCTATCTCCTTTCCCTCCCAAACCCGAAATTTTAAAAAAAAAACTATTTAAAGGGTGGTTTCGTACCTATCTTGTTTTTTTTGCTTTGTAATTCCATGGAAGAAAAATTGATTGTAAAAATCAACAAGTATAATTTAATATTAAGTATTATGATAATTTTTTTTGAGATACAAATCTGTTTTACTTTTTTTTGCACTGAAACAATTGAGGAACAACTTTAGGGAAATTTGTTTTCAACGTCTCATTATCTAAAAATAGAAACTATCTTCCTTTTCTTTAATTTGTTAAAAAAAATTTTTGTCAAAGTATATTTTTCCCCTAATACGTAGAAAGAAAAAAAACCCAAAAACTTGATCTAAGTGAAAAAAAGCAAAACCTATAATTGGAATAAAATTGCTTGCTTTTTTTATGTCAGATGAAAAACCTTTTTTCAGCTCATGTGCAACATACCGCATACAGAATTTTGCCAAAGCTTTATTAATTTTTTTTACCTATTTCAAATGTTTTGGCGAAATTATACGGGGAAAAAAAACTTGGTTGTAAAAAAATTTTGCTGTACAACATATGGAAAATCAGACTTCCAACTTCAAAAAATTTTTTTGAATTTGGCATTGTTTCATAAATGAAATACCTAAATTTTCTCTAACCCCTTGGACCAGTATATTTTCCTTTTAAACCCCAACTCCATTTCAACTGCTGTAAAATACGCCATAATTTATGGTTTATAATCATTCCAAATCCCGATAACACCAGTATGATCACAGACTCAGAAGAGGGAAAAAAAAATCTCCCCAAAATTCCCCAAAGTGATCACATACATGTTTAAACTTTTGGGTTCCCCGAAATTACACACACAGTGGTAGGCTTCCCCAAAATCGAAACAGTTTATTTTTTCTTCTTTCCAACAGTGTTAGATGAATTTTTTTCATCGTTTCAAACTTTTAACGTTATTTAGTAAAATTTTTAAAAAATTTCTAACCTAAAAATAACCTACTTGTTTTTTGTAAATTACTCGACTGTCTGGTTCAGGTAACGAATCACCGAGACCCCCTGAATGTTGTCTTCAAAAAGTATGGAAGGAAAGGTGGGTCAATGACCCCTTATTTCCTAAAAACTATTGCCTGAAATTTATCAACATTAATTGCAATTCTCTGATTAGTAGATCAATCTTGTAATCTAATTAGACAGATCTGCATAGATTTAAGAGTGTATTTCAGATGGCTGTCCTGTGCTTGTGGAATCATCCACAAACAGGTACATACTGACTGGTGTGGAGTGGAAAATCGTGTGCGTAGAAGCTATACAAGTGTGAACAGCTAAGGATACAACCCTACGGGTTTCTCTTTTACTGAATAATGCCCCTATTAGAAAAAATGTTATTTACACGAATTTGAAAGTTCCTATCGTGTAAATAAAAGTGTAAATTTTAATCAAATATATTATTGAGTTGTACTAATTTGTATGTAAGGTTAACAAATACATGCGCGTAACTCAATCTCCCAAAACTAGGCACAAATCGACTCGACTAATTACTTTTTTCCTAGTAAATGGGTAATAATAGTGCAGGGTGGTAGGCCTAAGCCTAGTCACATACAACGGGCATGACATATTAATGTAGTCTTCCCACTGTTGAAATAATTCGAAATTCCCAATAGTAGTAGAGATTTGCGGTTTCTGGAACAGAGGTTGAGGAGGATTGAGGTTTAGACATTTTTGAGTATGTCTTTTTTCTCAGTGTGATAATAAATACACGCTTTTAGCGATAACGAGTTATATTCTAAAATTTTTAAATTAAATGGGGGGGATATGTTTTTTTTCGTCATTAAATTTTAAAAAATTTTTTAATTGGGAAAAGGGGGTAAAATTTTTCTGTACATAAAATTTTTTTTATATAATTCCGTATAAGTCTATTTCTGAAAATCATGATATACGTTTTGGGAAATTTTTTTTGCAAATTTGGGTTTCTGGAACAGAGGATTGAGGCTTAGGCAAAAAAAGGGGAGGGAAATTTCCCCCCCTGGGTCTGGACCGGGGGTTATCCCCTCCTCTCGATAGGGTTTCGGGGCTCTGTAATGGGTGTGGAAATGCACGTTTTTAGCGATGAGTTATATTCTTATATAGTTTTAAATTTAAAGGGGGGGAGATTTTTTATTTCGTCATTGGAAGTAAATTTTAATTGGATAAAAGGGGCAAAATTTTTTTTAGCATATAATTTTTTTATATAATTCTGTATGTCTATTTCTGAAAATTATGATATACGCGTTGAATTATTGTTTATTACAATTCAAAATTTTATACTTTGGCATAACTAAAAAAATTTTTTTTTTTGATTTTTTCATGTTTTTTTTATAATGCTGAGATAACAAAAAAAAATTATCATAAGTAAAAGTTCGAAAAATGTCTTTTCGTTTGCAAAGGGTTTCCCCTTTCATGAAACATCCCCTTTTTTATGATAATATATGCGGACCCTGTAATTCTGGTAAAAAATTTCTTTGTTTCAGAATCTTAGAAACAAAAATTTAAATTTAAACCCCTTTTTCCCCCCAAAATTATTTGGTGTTACGGAATTTATCAAAACTGTTTGATAAAATGTCTGACATAGAATTTCAGAAGGGATGCCCTTCGATGTAGAAGATATTACTAATCTTTCAAAAAATAGGTGACAATGAATGAAGTAGATGACAAAAAAATTTCAAAAATTTTTCACGAAAAGGAAGCCATCATAGAGATATTTTTGAAATTTTTAAAAAAAATTTTTGCAAAGGAAAAAAAAATTAGGGAAAATTTCCAAAAACTTCCTACCTAAATTGTTTTAAAAATGTTGAGACAAGCAACAGATCTCTTGTCTAACAAGACAAAATCCATCTCAGTTGAAATTTATGATGGAAAATTATACGAAATACTAATGCTAAATTTGATTACTCACTTTTAGTGAAAATAGAAAAAAAAAAACCTTTCGTTCGAATCGTTAGCGAATTTTTAAAAAAGAAAAAAATTTTTATCGAGTTTTGTTAAGAATAAATATCTTTTAAAACAAAAAATTTATTAAACCTTTGTCATGGATAAAATATTAAGTGTAGTTTGTTTTTATTTTTTT
>BMAV01027597.1:0-14527 GCA_019973955.1 Trichonephila inaurata madagascariensis
ATATTTAATTAAAAAAAAATTAAAAAAAAAATTATTTTTTAATTTTCCCTTTCAATATTCTTAAATGAAAAATTTCATTTTTCCCCTTGCAAAATAATTAGAAAACAATAAATTTAGTTTTTTAAAAGAAAAAATTTCACCCAAAATAGATTTTAAATAAAAATTAGAAGAAAGAAAGTTATTATTTCCTTTTAAATTTTCTACCTGGGGGTAAATTTCCAAAAGTTGAAAAAATGTTTTCGGGCTTCTCCCCGGGTAGCCTTAAAGGATAATGTTTTTTAAACATTGGGAACATCCACAAACCCCTTGGTTGGCACACATCACTTTAAAAAAATTTGAAGTTTTAAACGTTTTTTGGGGAAAATAAAGGGGGGGGTTCCATCGCTATAAGTACTCTGCCAGGAGAAATTTAAAACCCCGGGAAAAAGCCCCCCGGACAAACTTGATTTAAAATAATTAAAGGCCAAATTCGATAGCGAAGCCGCCACCAGATCGTGCCACCACGAAACGGTTCTAACATTTGGGTACTAAGTTGCTAAAAGGCAGCTCCATTGGGGAAAAAAATATCACCTTGAGTCCTTTTGAAATAATTCGCAGCAAATTTGTTTAACTTCTTTATCTACCGCAATTATAATTTACTACAGTTTTTTCATGCAATACTTTTTTTTGAATCCTACATTGAAAATTAAGGAAATTTAAGGAAAATAAACAAAATACTCAACTTAGGAAAATTTTAAATTTCCTTAAAACAAATTAATAATTAAAAATATTAATAAAATTAATTATATAGACTGTTGACTTAAAATAAAAGAGTCCCTTTTTTTTCTAAGGTCTTAATTAACTTCAAAAAAAAAAATAAAAAATATAAGACACTTACTTTTTGGCATTAACTATTTTTTCGGAACAAAAATGACAATCTTTGCAATCCACTGAAAATGCAATTTCTGCTCTAAAACTATTCACCTTCCCCGCTAAAATACTCATCATAGAACCCGTGCTGCCATATATCTTGGAAGAGTGAGAATTTAAAAGAATATTCCTGCTATAAGTATCGTCAGATATTCGTAAAAATATGTTTATTCTATGTAATTTTAAAGTGAGTGGTACTTATAAGTACCGTCGGTAGATAAAGATTAAAGTTCTTATATAGATTCTGCTTGTAGATGGCAACTAATTTTGTAACAGTTATGGGTGGAGATAATTGTTCTTGCCATTCTAAATGTGGTTCAGTTAGAAAGACAATGATTGAGTTTGCATTTTATTTTCCATGCACCTGACACAGTGCATGGAGAACACTACTACACGTGGATACTTAAAGGACAATTAATTTTAACACATAGCATTCCAAAAACTCCGGATAAAATGGGCAAATGAATTTTAATTACTGACTACTTTTTGACTCTACTCAATTAAGTTATTTATTTAGGACATAATAAACTTTTTTCCATAAAAGAATTCCTTGCTCAAGAAAACGATATTTTACAAATTAAAATATTATTTACAAACCTAAAGAACAGCTCTAATTAAAGAAATATTTAAGTAATTTGAATCAATAAAAAGACTATTTTGTTCTTGATGAGAGAAAAATAAATAATTAGGCACGCAGTACATAATTTGAAAAAGCATTTATCGTGCTACTATGTTGAATGCATATATAAAAGGAACGAAAAATTTATGTTACGGTTTGCAATATATAATAATAAGCTATATAATTATAATAACATTAATATTTTTTCTTTTAATTCTTGTGAAATAATGATTTATCTTTAAATGTAAAGTTACAAACAATCAAAAAATTTTTGACACAATATTGTATACGAAACAGACTCATTAAGAAAGAAATGTTTTAAATTACATTAATAATTCTAAAACCATTATCTGAAAAATATTATAAATTCATTACTTCATTTTGTAAGATTAGCGTATATAGAAATAAATTTTTCATTGGACGCAAGATCACGAAATATTTTTTGTTGAATTTTAAATAATTAAAAAACAGACATTTAAATAGAATTCACAAAAAAAAAAAAAAAAAAAAACAAATAAAAGCAAATTAGACAATTTTTGTTTTTTCAACCTAATTGCTAATGCAATCAACGTTAATTTAAATTGAGTTTCAGTGAATTATAATTATAAAGGGAATTCACAAACGAATGTTTTTAGTTAGAAATACCTGAATTATTCATACCTACCTATTTAATTGTTCATTAACATAGATTTATAATACAGTAAAAAATTTAAAGTCTCTCAGAATAATTCATAATGCAACTGCTATTTATTCTATTATTAAGTATTTAAGTTTTCTAAAATGCTATAATATTAGTAATTTTATGTCCTTTTGATTGGTGCTTATGACTTAAATTAGAAAAAGCATTAATCAGGAATTTATATGACAGTTTAGCATGAGGTGTTTTAGGTAAATTTTGATGAAAATTACGGTGAATTTCAATACACTGTGCATGGAATTCAAAGACATATTTTAAATTTTCTACCAACCTTTTAAAACAGTTGAAAGACAATGAACCAAAATGGCCGAGGTAGCCGAGTGGTATAGGTATCGGACCGTGGCTTACCTTGTCACAAGTTCGAGCCCAATACCACTAAAGACCCCCGTGTGGGACGGATGCACGTTAAATCTGTCGAGAGCTGAAACGTCCTCCCGTTGGTGTGGTGTGTAGTTAGGAGAGGGTTTCCAGTAAGGTGTCGTCCACGTCACTTTTACCATGGTTCAAATACGTGGTCCGTCCAAAAGCCCCGTAGCTAAACAGTGTGACGTTATTAATAAATCAATCAATCAAGACAATGCACTAAAATCTAAAAATATTCAAATTTACCAAAAGGATAAGGCTAATTTCCGATTTTCTTATAGAAAATTTTATAAAATGCGTACTGATCGTAGCAATAAACTGTTAAAAAACACTTAAGGGGTGTTAGAGCTAAATTCCTATTTCAATGTCTTTATCGTACTTTAAATAACATGTATACCAGCGTTTCTCAAACTGTGGGGCGCGCCCCCCTTGGAGGGCGTGACGACTCTACGAGGGGGGCGTGAGCAACAAACAAAAAAAAAACAACAAACACATTCTGACATAACATATATAAAAAATAAATTACACATTTACACTGATATATTATTCTTATAAATGATCAGTGCTACACAATGTATTTTATAAAAATTTAAACAATACAAGTTAAAACAAGTTTTCAGTGACCCCAGGGGGATTGCCATATGTAAAAATTTTTATATAAAAAAATTAAATTAACTTATTTATATATAAAATTTATTTTTTATACCCTTTTTAACTGGGTTTAAAAAGTTAGCGTTTTGTTCCCCAATACCAACCATTTACCACTTAAATGCGCGAGGGGAGATTGGGGGGGGAGGAATAAAGAAGAAAAAATATTCTGAAATAAGTAAATTTTCCAAAACATTGTCAAGGTCCTTTCATTGCTTTCCCAAAAACCTTCGAATAATTTTATGGATAACAGTGCAGAGAAAAGATCGTATTTTGGAAAGACGTATAATAGTCCGGGAAAATTAATGTTTGACGAGGAGACGTTTATATACGCCGTGGCACTTAAGTTTTATGGTCGTTCGTGTTTTAGCGTCGAAGTATAGTATTATTTAATTCAATATATTGTTACTGTATGGGGGACGCGATGAAAATCATGATTGAATACTGGGTCACGAATATTGAAACTTTGAGAAGCACTGATGTATACACACACACAAAATATGAAAAAAATACATTCATAATGTTTTGAGATATCAGGTTTTAAATAACATAACTTTGACAAAAAAAATCTTTTTATAAAAGATTTGATTCTTATTTTAATAAAATAATGCTAAATATCAGATATTTGAATTACAAAGCGCGAGGGCCCCCTTTTCTTTATTTTTTAAAATTTTTTCCTTTTAGTTGATTTTTTCCCCACATAAATGGCAAGGATAAAAAAAAAAGTTTTGGATTTCAGTCAAACATTAATTCAGAAAGTAGACAGATACCCCTTGAATGTTTTTAACTTTATCAACACAAAAAAAGCCTATATTAAATTTAAGCAATGCTGAAATGATCATTTTATTCGTATTTAAAGTTCGTTTTTTCGTATTCGCATTTTCCTCTCAACTTTCGAGAAACTTTTTAATGGGATTCCGTTCAATAGTATTAAATAGCTTTTAATTTAAATAACATTCTTTTTTTAATTAATGTACAAATGATTTTTATTATCAAATTCATAATGTGAAAAAAATTATTTTTGCAGTATTTAGGCTATATATAAGATGTACAAATTGAATACGTTCAGTTTATAAAGCTACTTAGCTCCTATTCAAGCCTTTTTAGAATTTATTTGAAGTTTTCTCTTTGAAATTGCCAACGAAGCCAAGTTTCATTCGCTATTATCTATAATTTCGGGGCAATGATAGAGGGAGAAAAAAAGTATTCGCCTTTTCTTTGAGCAAAAGCAGATCGTTCACGTTCCCGCGTCAAGATTCATAAGTTTGGCTTCAGGAGAAGATAATCCTGTTCAAAATCAGTACTTAGTTTAAATTTGAAATGTGTTATCCATTTGATCGTCAACTGAAAACTCTTAATATTCACACTATCAAGCTATTTCTTACAAAAACATTACACGAAAACACTGATCCAAAACAAAATAAAATGGAGTGTAGAAAAATATTCAGAATCAATGATTTGTTTCCTAGAATTTAGGAATTGAACTATTTGCTTATTGTTCAGATGCACCCCCTTTTTTTAAAAAAAATACCGGACATTCTACACCGACTTAAAGCAAAAAGTTTCCCGCGGGATTTTCAAACTTTTCGATTTGCTTTTTTTCAAAAAAATTAAAGGGGTGGGTTTTGGGGGAAAAGTCTCTTGTTGGTAAAATTTGAAGTGGAAGTGTGACTTCTTGACCTGTTATTCCCCGTCAAGTTGGTTAAAGGCATGTTAAATTATATCCAGGAAGACCGATTTAAATCTTTTGACCCCTTGTCAGAAAAAAGGGGGTTGGGTTTAAGAAGGCCCAATAATTGAAAAAGGGGATCAAATTTGAAAAATAGGGGGCCCAAAAAGAGCGATTAAAAAAAAAAAAAAGAAATTTTAAAAAATTTTATTAGCAAAATCGATGGGGATTTAAAGGTCCTTTTATGGGGGAAGATATTTTTGGTAGATTTAAAGTTTCGAAAAAAAAATTTTATTTTGGGGTTTTTTAGTATTACGAAATTTTTTAAAATTTTTTTTTCAAAAATTACTTTTTTTCGTTTTTATGAAAGTTATAAAAAGTAATTTATATGTATTTAAATGCGAAATCATACTCCGAATTACGCGGTTATCAGTCAGATCCGTCTATCGTGAAAGTTAGGGGTATTACTGTACTTGGATTTTAAATTCTACATTGCAATGAAATTTTTGCTTTAGAATAACTGTCGAACATTATTTATTAACTATTATTACTCTTAAAACTACTTTCTGCTAAAATTCGATATTTTAATCAGTATAGATGGTGGGAAAGGTGTGGTGATTAAATCTAGTTAGGCGGGCAAGCTAGTTAATTATTTACGCGTGAGTCCTGAAGGGACACACACCTTCCATTTTTCATGTCATTAAATTCAATCATATATAAAGTTATTAATCAAATTGTTTGAGACATATGCTAAAAATATTATCTTTACTTAAACATTTTACCTACTTTAAGTTAAATTTAGAAGCCGTCATGGTTTTTCCTCTTAAAAATAGCCAAATTTGTTAGGCGCATTTATTGTGTGTTAAGAATCAACAGGAAAGAGTAAATATTTTTAAATTTTAAACTACCCTTTGTCACAAATTTCGATTCTTACAACATCCTTTAGACTGAATAATCAGACGCGGAACCACAACTAAGCTCGCAAATTGCTTCAAATGGGCAGAGAGCTCACGCAAAATCTATCAAATGCAGTCATCTTCACGTTATAAAAATTTCCTTCATCACAAATTACTTCGGTGCGATTATGCGTAGACTTGAGCGGGAGCTCAACGAAGCGCAAGAAATAAATTCTTCCCAAATCAACACGAGATCAACTCATCTGCTTGAATAATTACAAATACTTCTATTCAACAAGTTGACCACATAAAAAAACAAAATTCCATTTTCTGCAAAGCACTTTTCAAATGACACTTTATTTTCGCCATCAATTTGGAATGATAAATCCAAGGAAATAAAAATGTACGGAACTACTTATTATAATCAGAAAATGCAATTTGCCGTTCAATCGACACAAAAGTCCGACAATTTAGTTTTTGACCGATGCTTTTGTTTTATTTTCTTCCCGTTTTTGAGAGTGGACATCGTCCGTGTGATTGCTGCCGCGTTTGGGGGCGGCTCGTGTCTGTGAAGTCGAGTGTGAATAATTCGAATGAGAGGATGAGGACGTTTCCAAGCGTCGGCGACGTCTCCGTTGCCCCAAAAAGACGCAATGAAAGCCGCGGGAAGAAAAAGAATCATTCTCTATCAATATTTTGGATTTTCTCCGAGAGGTATATAAAAAGGTGTGCGGTCATTTTCCCCGGAAATAGTTCTCTTGTGACGGATCTAACGCACAGACAAAGGATAAACTTTTAAGAATGCTCTCTGTGAAGGTGAGTGGGAAATGTATTCTTTGTAGTGAAAAAAGTTATATAACGTGTATGCAAAATTGCTTATTTGTTCTTTCTGTTCTCTTTGACTTTCCTTTTTTGATATGGTAATGGTTTCTGTAAGATTTTTAAATTATTGTTTCTATGGACGTACGAATCTGATAAAAATATTGTGTTAAAATTCGATGCATTTTTTGAATGGTTTTTTTGTTCATTTAAAATTGTCGTGATGAAAGATTTTTTTTATCTTTAAAATTAAGACTAATATTTCTTATTAGTAAGGGTAGTGTTCTAAATTGGAAAAAAAAGTTTTCTTTCTTCAAAGCACTCAATATTATATAAATTTCTATGGTAACAATTTTCATTACTCGCTGGAGTCTTTAAATTTAAAACCATTTGGTACAAGGAGGAATTCTTTTCTTGGACATTTGAATTTAAAATTCATCACCACTAGAGAAGATAAAATATTGACCTTATTCTGGAAGCGATTATTTTATTCAGATAGAGTCGGTTAGCATCATAAAATGTAACTCTTCCTGAGTTCTAGAGTTGTCAAAATTAAATACTGATATTGGTATAGTTCCCCACTTTAAATTGTGTTTCAAGGTTCAAACCTTTTTTGTCTTAGCTTTGAGCAAAGTTTAGCCAATATGTGTCATTCAATAAAATATATTATTTGACATGAATAGATATTTTATAAGATCCGATAAATATACAAATAATAAAGACAGTGAATTCGCAGTAATTTTACTTTTTATTCGTAAAATGCATTTTTTAAATGGCGTGATTAGATTTGTGCAATTTGTATTTTATTTTTCCACTTAAATTTAGTCTAAATATTCTGCATGAGTTCCTTTTTACCTGCTAAATTTATCATATCATGAGTTTATAGAGCTTTGTATATTCCTTTTTAAATTGTCCTCCAATTTTCAATCCCTTTGAGCTTTCTTAAAGAAAATACTTATTGTTTAACGTTAGTATTTTCTGTAAGAGCTCGATTTTTAAATTATTATATATACTGCTACGGTATGAGAAAAGAATGTAGTATACTTGAAAACTATATGTGAAATATAAAACAAAGCAATAGAAATTACTTCTCATATTTTTTTTTGTTTTTTTTTTCTTTAAAGGATATATTTCATCTTGTTAAATAAATATCTGGTGTATACCTGCAGTTATCTGAAAACTTATGATAAGCATTTTCTTAAGATTAAATTTGATGTGTTATTTCAAAGAACTACTAGCATATTTTAGTCAGACATTTTAATTAATATTAACTAGTTTTTTTTTTTTGCAAAGGAAACAAGATTTTCTTTAATCAGCATCGATTTATAGATACTGTTAACATTATGTAAAACATTGAATAATGAACGAAATTCCACTTTTCAGAATCTTTTAATGTATGAACAATATGTGATTCAAAGTAAATGATTAATGCAGTTAAGAAACTTTCAATACTGTTTACATCATAGAAAATAACATTTAATGACGAATATGTCGACGACAAGAAGCAATTTTTAAGATGCTCACTTCAATTTAAATAACAGGAGTTCAATTGGCATTCTTAAAAGCAAAAGTACGTAAAATATGGTGCTTATAAAATGTTGTACATGTACTTTTTGGTGTAATTTAAATCCTAATTAACAAAGATAACAGTTCTATACAAAGAAACATACCGTATTTATTCGAATCTAAGCCACCATGAATTCCAAGCTGCAATGCGTTTGTGAAAAAAAAATATTGTAAAATGTTTTATCGATATCTGATATTTACGAAATTGAAAAATTCAAAAATCAAACAATAAGAAGGGACTAATTCATTTATTTTATCAGCCTAAAAAAATTTTAATTACGTTCATGAACTTGTAATTGTTCTAATTGTCAGTAACATGTCTAATTTCTTCCATCCAACGAATTTTCCACCTTCAATTTTAAACCGCACCCAATCTTCAGTAACATTAGCATTGGAAAAAAAAGTGCGGCTTAGATTGGAATAAATACGGTATTTTGAACATTTACTGTTTTGCATCTATGATTTATGAATTATTCATTAAATTATCAAATAATATTTTTCCTCATAAATTTGTGATGGTTTCGATTTTGCAATAAAAAGTTAAGAATTACCTTAATTATAAAAAATACCGAAGCAAAATTTCCATTTATAATAAACAACTTTGTGTAACAATTTTTTAAAGTGATATCTTATTTAGGCACTTTTTAATGAAGAGATAACTTAAATTAAGCGTCAGGTTCGGATGCGCTACGCCAGTCGGCTTTACTGGGCTCCAGTCGGCAATTGTGCTCTGGTCGGCAACGAGAGCTGAGTTTTGAACTGAAAACTTTTAAGGCGCGTGTTCTTTTAACACGCTTTTATAAGCTTCACTTGTATGTAATGGAATCTTTGAACTCGATTTTTACCCACTTTAAAAGGTGAGATTAATTCGAAATTCTGCACACTTGTCAAGGACTAATGACAATACAATAATTTCATAATTTTGTTCCATTGTCCTGATTAGGATAATTAGAAATACAATTTATAGATTTGGCGACTAATTCCATACACCACTTCCACATTTTCTCCATATTGTGTCAAAGGTATTTTTATACCCGGCGAAGAAAGTGCGCTCATAAATTTTGATCCCATTTTTGTAGTGCAAAGCGTGTATTTTTACTCAGTACTGTATTTTTACTCAGCATTTTGAAATAGAACTAGTTAGAATTTATAACACTTAATATAGAGCACGCCACACTTTTACCCCAATGGCATTAATTTTCTCGTTAATCTTTTTATTCTTATATTAAGAATTATTTTTTTTTACTTTTTATTTCGATTCACTATATAAAAGCGCGTTTTTCTTAAACTGTAATTTTTTAAGTAAAAATTACATGAACACTTTTTTCCGTGAAGTTTAATTTTTTTTATATAAATAGTACTGTCATGCAGCCCACTTCCACTCAACTCCAGCTAGTTAACAAGAGAAGAGAAGCGCCAGTGAAAATAATTGAAAAAAAAAAAGATTATTCGGTACTTAGGTATTATTGCAACGGTATTGGCGATATTATATGAAAGGCAGCACATGGTTGCCATTTCAGTGCGTACGACACATGCAAAATCGTGGTTGCCAACTTGACGAGTTACCTTGAACGTTGGCATTACCGATTATTCTTATGTAAGAGATCGAAGATAGGAAGAAACGATTTTTATATAACAAAAAAAATCAATTTTTGCTTCAGTAAAAAGAGCATTTAAGCAGAAAAATATGCCAAAAGAATTAAAATTAGAAATTTTAGCTATTAATTGATAGAAAGTTGCCAATATTTTGGTTTATATTAGTGTGAAGACAACTAGGAGATTACGAGAAAAATAAAAGCTTTAATTATGAAAAGTACGAAACCTCTCCTTTTGTTTGTGTGTGCTTAGAGAATTTTAAGAAAAGTAAACGGCTCTCAGGGCATAAGTTTTCCTAGCCATACGTAGTATACAGCGTTATATTGGCTACAAAACGGTACTTACGTATTATTGCAACGGTATTGGCGACATTATATGAAAGGAAGCACATGGTTGGTAATTCAGCGGGTACAACGCACGATACTTCAGGGTTACCAACTTGGCAAACTATCCTGAACGTTGGCATTGTTGCAATAGTATGTAAGTACCATATAAACATATTTATTACAAAAATATAATCTATATAAGTAATTTACATTTAAATATTTTGAAATAATTAAAGTAATAGACATTTAAATCGAATGTAATCATGTATAAATGTAGAAGAATACGTAATTATTTAAACATTGAGCAGTACAGAAAATGGAGGAAATAAACAAATCTACCGATGAATTGGCATGAAAAAGGAAACTTTGTAACTCCCGCATGCAAAAATGACGTAAAAGAAATCACCAAGCAACTGGAATCTCTTTCCCGAAATAAATCAAAAGATTTCACTTCTATCGTGTGGTCAAAAGCACACAAACAATTTTTTTTTATTTGACTGATTTGAGTTATGATTAAAAGTATAAATAGCAGTAAGGTTCATTCTTAATAACTTTTCTATAGATTTTTTTACATCTTTTTGAAGTTCTGATCCAGGAAATTATGGTTGGGTGTTACAATTAAATTTTTAGAATTGCTAATAGGGTTTATTAATCCTGAAATATTTTCGGTGCACTTTACATTAAATCTTATAAAAACTTAAAAATATTTCTGATTGTGATTCAAAAAATGGGATCAAAATTTATGGGTGCACTTTTTTCGCCGGGTATAAAAATGATACCTTTAACAATATCGAAAAAAATGAGCATTTAAAAAAAAAAAACTAGATTTCAACATATACATAAATAGTGTTTATTTATAGGAAATGGCCTACCTTATAAACCTTTGTAATAAGATAAAAGGAAAAGTTCTTTATATTCGTCTTCAGATATATTTTCAGGAACATTATAGAATTTTGTTTCATTTTCACCATCACTGTTACTCTCATAAATAAATAAATAATCGTGTTCTGATCCATCTAGATTGTTAGATGTACAACATTTTTTAAATAAATTTTGAAGTACGTCAAGTTTAATTTAATTCTATACATTTTTATTATCTTCTCACACATTATTTTTAGACTAACATGACTCGTTTGGCCTCCAATTTTTTTTTTATCATCTAACCTCCACATACACGTTCAAACACTTCTTTTCTTGCCCTGTAGGGATTTAGTTCTCGAAGTCTTGTTGTTCAAAAGCCCGGTGCAATACTTCGAACATATTGCATTTTTTCTTAATTTTTAATATAAGTAAATTTTAAATCATTCTTTGTCCATACTTTGCACAAAAATTCATTATGCATGGAGCAATCTTGCAAAATTCGCGTTTTTGCAAATAATACTAGGTAAAAGTCACTGCAAAACTGAAATTTTAAAATTTTTTTCAGGAAACACATTTATTACTTGACTAGCCGTAACTTGCCCGCTTCGCTGAATATTTCCTGATGTTTTTTGAATATGTACTGTGCATATTATATATAAGTTATTGATATCTTATCATTAAGAATTCGATTGTGTTGAAAAATATTCTTATAACTTTTGATTTAAAAGGACAGAACTTCCAAGTAATAATTTCTAAAATTGAAGTAGAATTATCTTTTACTTTTTCGTAACCTTCTTGCAAGTGGATTTTCAAGAAACCCATTTTTAGTGCATCTCTTCTCAATAAAATAAACATGCTTGCCAAATTTCAAGTCTCAATCTAATAGATCTAAAAGGGATTTTTTTTATCATTAAGCTCTAGTAACCACCTTTCACAGTTGATTTTTGTAAGACCTATTCAATAAGTTCCTTCTATTCAACAAAACAGAGACATGCATACCAAATTTCATTACTGTAGGTCTAGTAGTTCGAAAATGGGTACTTTTTTATAACAATAAGCCGCAAGATTCCGACTATCCCACAGGAGTCGATTTCTGTAAAATCCTTTCTTAGCAAATTCCATTCAAAAATGCAACATGCATACTTAATTTCCATACAGTAAGTAGCAGTTGGATAACGAAAATTTTTTTAGTGCTCTCCCCCCCCTTTCCGAATAAAAGTAAATTTCCGTAAAATCCGTTCTTAGCGGATCTGTATTCAGTAATAAAAAAAAAAAATCAAGTCTGTACATCTAAAAGTTCAAAAACGGTAATATTAATCTCTAACACCTTTTAAACCCTCGCAACCACCTTTCGGATTGATTCCCAAAACACTTTTTGTGGCGCAGCTCTAATCCTTGAAAGGAACATGCCTACCAAATTTCAAGTTTGTAGGTCTAATAGCTCAAAAACGGGAATATTTATCTCTACCCCTTAAGCCACGCAACGCCCTTTAGGGGTCAATTTTACTAACTCTCAGAAATCTTCGAGAACATGGGTCCAACCATTCCCCAAAGTTTCATCGCAATCGGATGAACAGTTTAGGAAGGCAAGAGAACAGACACACACAAAAACACTCATTTTTATTTATATAGATAAGAATAAGTCATGCGTTTTGTTTTCAGATATCAATAGAAAAAAACGTTAAGTACTTTTAACAAATGATATCTTCTTCTTTTTTTTTTATGTATTTGCATAAATGGGAAGCGGAAATAATCTAAAAAAAAGTCGGAAATATATTGAAGCATTAAAATTTTTTAATCGACAAATAAAACGGAAATTTAGATCATTATGTACGATAAATATTTTTTCCCCTAATCTATAGTTTTAAAATTCCTTTCAGATGAAAAAATTCCTTTTTTAAAGAGTCTTGAGCTTTATTTTATCAATCAAGGATATAAAATACGTATTTCCCAAGAAAGGTAAGATCCCTCCAGCCACAAAAATTAAAATAGTCGAAACATCAAAACTGAAACGATAACTGCGGTAACGGATCCCTTATTCATTAACATACGATTTCTCCCTTAGAATACAAATATATTGTGCATAATAACGATAAAAACTGTTATTCTAATGAGATAGATCAATAGGTTTTTGACTTTTCATCAAAAAACTGATAAAAGAAAGATTCGATCACACGGTTTTAATTCAGATGGTTTATTTAATGTTGTTCAAATGGTTTGTGTGACTTAGAGAGGGCACAGAAAAAGACTAAAATAGAACCCCCGATTTGCCGTAAATAGCTGAATAAGTTACAGGATGCTAAATTGGCCGTCATAGAAATTATAATGATAGTATTTACGTGATAAAAACCTTGAGAGATGGTTTTCTTCTCGGTTTCATGTGGTTTCGAATTGATTGTACTTTTATCAGACCAGAACGATACCAAATTAACTTGAGGAAATTTCAAGCGATTGCTTTCAAATTTCATTAGATAGTGTAAGAGATATCATTTCTCATCGTCTTTTGAATCGAACCGGAATTAGACATGTTTAGAGCATTTAAAATTAGAACATGATGCTTTTGAAGTAGAAAATGTATATAATTAATTCTGCTAAGAAAAACTCAATATATGATGCAAATAATACTCTACTATTTCCGTAACTGTTATTCCTTATATTTAATATGATATAATTCATGTTTATTAAGTTCCTGTGAAGTATATCCTGTTTCAATCCATTCAAGATTAAAAAAGCTAATACAAGATTTGTGTATGTCTTGTGTGTGTGTTCATATATGTGAATATTTAGTTTACTTGAAATTTTATGTATTGTAATTTGAAATTGACTATCATATAAAAATATTTAGAATCAGGGCTTTGAACCATTATTATTTTTTTCTTTCCTGTTAAACCAGTTCCGGTTTTTGTTCCAACAAAAATAATGGTTTTCGGTTCAGTTCCGAATGAATAATTTTATTTTATGTATATTCTTATTTGGGATGTACATGGAATTTTGTTTATTGACTACCTTAAGAAAGGCAAAACAATTAATAGTAACCATTACATAGCATTATTGAATCAGCTGAATGAAAAAATAAAGAAAAAAACGTCCTGAAATGCAAAAGAAAAAGTTCTGTTTTGCCAAGACAATGCACCGTGCCACAAGTCCATGAAAACGATAGTCAAATTAAACGAATTGCGCTTCGAATTACTTTACCACCTACCATACAGTCTATATCTGGTCCCCAGTGACTACTAATTGTTTGCAGAGTGCTACAGGGAAAGGTTTGGCTCAAATGAAGAGGTGATTGCCGAAGTTGAAGCCTATTTTGAGAGCAAAGACAAACCGTTCTACGAAAAAGGTATTAAAAAAAAATTAGAAGAACGCTGGGCTGAATGTATCACTCTTGAAGGAAAGTATCTTGATTAATAAAGTTCAATTTTGCCTAAAAGTTGCTGACTTGTTAATTAGGCCCTAGACCAGGGGTGGGCAGACTTTTCTAGGGTAGGGCTACTTCTAAATTCTTCAAACTGTTGCGGTCCACTCAGTGGTAGTGGCGCACACAAGGAGGGGGGGGGG
>BMAV01027598.1:4768-18405 GCA_019973955.1 Trichonephila inaurata madagascariensis
TACTTATTATTTCCTTTAAAGTTAACTACCTAATTAATATTTTACCTAAAAGTTAATTTTTTCTAAAATATAACTTTTGTATTAAAAATAGCTTCTAACCAATTAGTTTCTTCATGAACAACTAAATAGAACAGAAATTATTTCTATTTAAGCAAAAAAAAAAAAAAAAAAATCAGCAATAATCTGCAGAATCGGATTCAGTCTATTGGAAAAATAGACTTTCTTTCGGTCTTTCACAATTTCTAAGGACTGACTGATTAACACTGAATATTCCTCCTAAAATGAATAAAAGTTACAAATTTTAAAAAAATAAAAATAAATAATGAAACAAGTTTATTTAAAAAATGTATTTAAAGAAAAAACCAAATTTATTTAAAAACAAATTTTAAACAATTTCCTAGTCTAGACGTAACATTTATTTTTCAATAATTTTTAGACTGAATGCAGACAAAAGCAATACTTTTTACAGAGAAATGTGACCTTTTCCACTCTAGATAAAAAAAAAATTCTTTAATTTATTTTAACTCAGCTGTCCGGATCCGTTAGATCAATATTTAGTTCTCAGTAAGAAAAGTATAAAACGGATTCAGCAAGATAAAAAGTGAAAGAAATTCATTTTTTTTTGTCTCAATTAAATTCCAGAACAAATGAAATTCAATTCATCGTGTTATGAGGTTTTTCCATCACTGAAATTAAAGGTTTGGATAAATTTTTTGATGTGAATAATATAGTAATGCGAATTAAATAAAACTGTTGAATTTATTTTGAAAGAACAAGATAAATATGGTTTTCATGTAAGGCAGGAAAATTAAATTTCTGGTAAAAGAGCTTAAAATATAATTAACACATTTACATTCAATTCAGCACTGTTAATCCATTAGGCACAATTTTTATTTTATTTTTCTTTAATACCCCAGATAGAAGCCACCTATTACATTGACTGTCCCTTATCCATTGGTATTTGAAAATCAATGTGTCAGTGAATAAGGCTGTCAATGTTATTCCAGAATAGATAAGCCAGACACATTACTTCAGTTATGAATTCTCAATTAATTAAATATTTTAAAAATCCTAAATTTTTTTATTAATTAGAGAAAAAAGGGGATTGGAGAACTGGGTCTCGCATTTTTTTTTATGGACACGAAATTTAAAACCACAAAATAACGTCAATTTTTGTTTGTATTTCCAGTAAAACAATTGATTAAAGTTCAAATGAACCCCATAAGTATAAAATTGTTATCTTTTGTAACTCACACAAGAGATGAATTGGTAATACTGACAAAAAGATGTGCTCTATATTCAACATTGGCAGAAGATATTACATATTGGCTGCCAGTTATAATCTTTACACTGAATATAAGTACTATAGTTGCTCAAGTTATTTATCTTGCTGTTGACTTAGATGCAATGCGGAGAAAATTATTTTTGAAACACTTGTGTGAGGAAATGATGACAAAGAAATAAAATGGATGACCATGAAAATATGATATAATTTTCATATACTAACTTTAGATTTTCAGTAGATGCTGTGTGAAGCATACACACACACACCCAGTTTCATTCCTTCTTTAAAAATAATAGTAATCAAGAATTATTTATATAATTACTAAAAATGGACTGCAGAGAGAGAGAAACAGATATTAGGAGATTATTTTAAAATTAATGCATTTAACACAACATTACAAGTTTTATAATATTATCAAGTTTTGCTAGAAATTTATGTTCAGTTGAAATAAATCTATATATTTGAAAACAAATCTTACTTTTGATGTTTTGAGCCAAATAGTGATTATTCTTAATTTTGCTGCAGGACGTTTTTGGATTTCGTTAAAACTTATAAGGAAATACTTGTAAATTGTATTCTGAATTTAAGAATGTGATTCATTTCTGCCCATATTGTTTTTTTAAAAAATAAGTTTCTATAGTTACAGTATGTATAGAAGATATTTTTAAGTTGACTCTTGTACTCAGAGACCGTCATGGGAATGATGAGTTATTCCACGTGTGTTAAATTAAACTGTTTTTTTTTTTTTTTTTGAATCTATTCCGTTTTGTGAAATGACAGATATTGACAGATATGTGGGAGAGATTCCAATTTAAATGTCTTTCTTTTAATTTTATGTGTTCAAAAAGTCTGAGATACGTTGCCAACAGCCAAGATGTAGCTTCAAGTAGGACGTTAATAAAAATTCTCTCTCTCTTTCTTTCTTTTTTTGTAAATGAGAAAATTATTACTTATTTTTGTCTACATGTGTAATATCAATTCTTAATAATAGTTCATAATATACGTCTATATTTGAAGTTACATTTAAAATTCAGTACATTTTGCCTAAATGTTATTATTACTTTCACATTGGAAGCAAAACTATTGATGAATGTATTTTCAAAACTTAATAAAGAATACACAGTCTACTATTTTTATACTCCTAAATCGATTTAGTATACATGTTTCGCTATTTCAAATAAATTTTGCAATATTTATACTATGCATTATATCAGTGATTCCCGAAGTGGTCTATAGAGACCCCCAGGGTATATTACGACGTGCAAGGGGTCCACGCCAGCGAAAAAATAATTTGGAGGTCCATGAGGTTTAAATGGGGGTCTATAATAGAAGCTCTTATTAAACCAGATCGTGACTTTGATCTTTAAAAAAATTGATCAAGTGAAACCAGATTTTACCAATTTAACTGATTTATTTACTAAATTTAGTGAGTTTAATTTGTGGTTACTAGGTGACAACATAAATTTTATTAAGACATGGACCATTTGAGAATTTCTTTCGAAAATTAAATTAAAGAAGTATAATGTTTGACATTGCGAATTTTCTCAATTAGTCGCAGGCAATCTGTCAGGACATTTTAACTTACGTTCAACATTTAAATGCCCTTTACTCAGATTTTGAAACTAGATTTGACATTATTTTTTTATAGTAATATCACAGTAGACAATGAATTCATATAGTAACATTGAAAGAAAATATCGTATTACAATACGAACTTATCAGAATAGTTCCTAACGATCTTAAAATAAAATTTAGAAACATTTGTCAGAAATTTTGGCTTTAAAAAGACATACCTGTTGTCACGAATTATGGAATATCGTGAGAATGTTTTTAATTATTTTTTCTAGTGAGAGGGAGTTTCAGTGAGTTTGCCAATCTCAAAAACAAAGAAGGGAGGGAGGGAGATTGGACACTAATTAATTAAGGACATTTAAGGTTAAACCCGACTAGATTGATATTAAATATTGAAAAATTGTTATTAAAGCACCAGATTAATCTCTCTTATTAAAAATATTTGTTTGTTGCTCAGTTATTTTATGTAACATATTTTTTTGTATTAAATTAATTAATTTTAATTTTATTTGAATTCCTTAACATGTGTTTCTTAAATTTTAAATGCTATACTTCACTACATTAGAAATTTCATTCTTTTAAAGTAATTAGTAGTACCAGAGAGCCGTCGAAAATATATTTAAATTGATAAATTTGCAAAAATTCAATATTAGGTAAGCAGAGGTCTCCCCGAAACCGAAAAAACATGGCAAGGGGTTTATGAGACAAAAAAGTTTGGGGACCTCTGCATTATATTATTATAATATTAATGCATTTACGGATGAAAAAAATATACAGTGTTTGAGTGTACAATACTACTGTGTCAATATTTGAATTAAAGTTGCCATATCGCAGAGAATCTAAATATAGATGAGAAAGTATATAAGTAGACAACACTAAATATTTCACATATTTCGAAGCAGAGGTTCTAAGCTGTTTTTCATTGTTGAATACACGTGCATAAATATTTTAAGCTTTTTTTCTCGATAGTATAATTTGACAAATTATTTTTATGTTCATGTATTATTTTAGTACAATAGCTAATGTCTAGTGTAATCAAAGATTTCTTACTAATTGCTAATGTGGGATACGAGTAAAAAATGAAGTATATGAGTCTTTCGATAATGATGTCCTGACCCTGATTGTCTTCTTTTGGAAAAATCTGAACATTAGCACTGCGCAAGCATGATGAATCTTTTATAATTAAAAAAAAACAGATTAAAGTTTAGTGAAAAACCAACTATGACAACGTTTCAAATAGTGAAACGCAATATGAAATAAAAACATTATAATGAAATTTAAAACTAAATATTTTTACAGCGTTAATTTCCGTTAAAAATTATGCACCTTTTATTCAAACTGATCCTCTTTTCACTTCTTTCAGACCTTAAGTCTCTTTAGTCACTCATCTATCGAGGCACGTACTACCTCCATGGAATTTTCCAACGTTTTTCCTTTCAAGAACATTTAAGATTGTTCAAATTGGGATGTGTTAATTCACACACCTTCGCCTGCAATATTGACCAAAATTTATAGTCGAGTGGTTTTAAGCGTAGGTGGCTGGAAGGCTAATCCTTATGTCCTACAAATTCCTCTGCACATTCTCTTTCAATGACAACTGAATTGTTTTCGACTTAAAGTATCCGACTACGTTCGGAACCATGATTTTGCAAAAGCGCGCACATGGATAATATTTATGATATTTAATGTTACTTAGATTAGAATACATGTATACAATTGTTTTAAGGGCATTATGACAAAAATATTATTTAAATACAATATTTTGGCAAAAAATTAACTTAGAATAACCTTTTTTCCAAATGTTCTCCTTTTGTAAAAAATGCTTTTATTGTATTAATATTTTGCCTGTATTCAGCTCAGACCTCTGTACAGAGGCTCAACTAGAATTTTTGAAATACATAACTCGGAAGTCAGTTTATCCATGTTTTACGAAAACAGAAGGTAGAAATTTTAAGAAAATACGCCGATAATTATTTCAAATGGTTGTAACTCTGAAAATAATGTGAATTTTTCAAAAATCATAGTTGAGCCTCTGTACAGAGGTCTGAGCTATATACAGGCAAAATATTAATACAATAGAAGCATTTTTTACAAAAGGAAAACATTTGGAAAAAAGGTTATTCTAAGTCAATTTTTTGCCAAAATATTGTATTTAAATAATTTTTTTTGTCATAATGTTCTTAAAACAATTTTATACATGTATTCTAATCTAAGAGACACTAAATATCATGAAAATTATCCATTTATGCGCTTTTTTAAAATCATGGTTCCGAACGTAGTCGGATACCTTAAGAGCAGGAGCAAAGTCCTATAGAAAAGTTCAATTGTTTCTGTTGAAAAGGTTTACGTTCAGAGGCTTCACTATTGATTTTAAACTAGTGTCTTGAGAACCTTTACCGTGGGTTTAATTCTGATCTCGCAAAAATGAATTTTTGAGACGCCTTCACACCTGAAACCTCACCCAAAAATCGAATGACAAACACGCATTTCTTCTTTTTAGCATCTTGGGCATTGCTTATGTGTGCATAGTTATTCAAACGGTTGAAAGGTTCTTCAATGGTAACTATTTATTTACTCGTCAGTATGCATATTAGGTCTGTGGGTGGCAGTTATGAGCATGTCGCCGTAACAGTGCTTTCATTTCAGGCAACTCAGGTGATTTAATTTTCTGTAACAAAATGACCAGTGTTTCGTCAATAACCTCTTAGTGTAAAGCCTTCGTTTACTATGCGATACATTGTTCTTTTTGACATGTTCATTTCTTCACAAGAAGAATCTTCTTTTGACAAAGATTTGAACATATCGTCTTCCTGACCACATTGCCGAGAGCTGTTGTCTTACCTAGCGTGGACGTTCGTTTCTATTATGATCTGGAACGCTGTTTATCCCAGAAGATCTTTTAATTGTTCAGTAAATGAATAACTTTTACATGTTCAAATGTTTAAGTCTTAACACTTCCTAACGGACTCTTCTTTTTTTGATACAGATACATTTTTGCTGCATGCTTTTGTTCAATGTGTTAAAGCTTCGACTCATTTATAATATAACAACATTGGTGAAAGATAATAATTACATGAAAGAATATTGCAGGTAATCTCTGAAGATGAAATTCAATCATCAGGTGCGTTTGAGACACAGCAGACAATCTCATATTTTTGCAGGAAGATTCAGTGGTACTTTTCCAGGTAATACAGACTTTGAATGGTGAATTAAATTAATTATATATCACGGAAAAAATACGTGTATTCGTTTTAATCCAATATTAATTTTATTGTAAAATATCTATAAATCGTTATAAATCCACATCTTTTATCATTTTTAAAAGCAAGAAAGTTGTCAAAAAATATCAAACACATATTGCCTAGCTGTTTGCATTAAAATAACCTTTAGATCTGAATCATTTAGTTAAATTCTTTTTTTATGAAAAAGCAAATATATATATATATATACATGAAACTAATTTATATTCATATAAATCATTTTATGAACGCATTTTCTTATTATAATAGGATTAAAAAAATTGTATTAGTTAGCAATTTAATTGAATACTTAATATATAAAAATATGAATTATAATTAGATTTATTATTATTTAAAAATATATTTTAATGACTTTTATATAAACATAATCCTGACGGTAAAACTTAGTAAGGTTCGAAATAAAATCAAAAGATCTTCTCAATAGAATATGTGAACATTTAATTGAAGGTTTAGATATTCATAAACATATCTTAAAATATTTTTAAACTTTTTAATTATCTAGAAGTTTTTCAAAAGCATAGAAGTTTCCAGTTTAATTGCTTCTCTTTAATGATATATTTTCGATAAAGTATTATACAAATAACAAGAAAATTAATATTTGCTCATTTATGAACTTCCTTTTTAACATACACGTAAATAAAATATACCTTTATTAAATATGTATGGCATAATTAGATTTGAAAAATATGGACGTTATGAATATATAAAAGGCAAGTATATTCTTATAATAAGTATTTTATAATGGCATCTATCAAAAGTTATAATTATGAAAAATAACACGCAAAACTCTCTTTAGTATAATTTACGTGAAAAGTATATGCGAAAAAAAATTATCGTCGGAAATATTCAGAAAAGGAATGATAATCAACGAATTATTAAAATAAACGGATTTGTCATCAAAACTGATTTTAATATAATTTAATAATGATTCAATTATATACAAATAAATTCTCCTTATTTTTTCCTTTCAGTTGACTTGCGATCATTACTTTCTGCACTTCATAAGTTACTATAGTTTATTTCAGATAGTGCAGTCGTTAATAATTGAATATAGTTAGCGTAACTAAGATTTATGCACGCTTTACTATTTTGCATTATGATTTGCTACTATCTCTGAAAATACCTTATCAAATAGAGCAAATATAAGTGCAGAGTTTCTGTTCCGAAAAAAAATATACTCATGATCCATTAATATTGAATTATTAAAATTTTTTTCCTTTATTTTATTACATACAAAAAAGTCAATTAAAACTTTTAATAAAAATGGCATGCATTAATGAAAAATTACATTTTTTTTAATAAAATAATTTTATTCAAAGAATTATGTTTTGCAATATTTTTACTTTTCAGTATGAAATTTAAATTAAAAACCTTTAAAATCCTTTGTCAGATTTATGAATCTTCAATTTAAAACTTTTTATTAGAAATTTAATGAAATAGATGCATGTACTTAAATATTTCACATTAAATTTAATGATCAAAATGGTTTACAAATCGTTTATTATGTTATCAAAATATCGAAAATTTATTAGGTATTGATTAGTAGAAGTCAATAGACCCAATTTAAAATGCCTTGATAGGAAGTTTTAAATTAATAGTTATCTCCTCTTTTCAAATTAATATTTAAATACGGAAAAGTAATTTAAAATATGGTCTGATTCTAATACATGTCTTTTAGCATAATATGTGTGACTTTTGTGTATATTAGTGTTTGGATAGTCTAAAGAATGCAAAGTATGTCAGTTTATATGTAAATTTTTTAATTCAATCAGTATACATTAAGCAATAAAGCTATTTTTATTGCTTGATGCATTCAAAGTTGTATAAAATTAACCAGAAAACAATTTGACAATAAAGATAGCAGCTTCATATTTTTTCGTCAAATACTTTCAAAAAAGTCACTGAAATGAGTTGTTATATTTTAGTTATAGATTTTAAAAGATATCAGTCGGAGAAACAGTTTTTTTTGCAAATTACTAAATCAAATAATCTCAGAATGCATTATCACTAAAAATGCTTTTGAATAATCTACCATATATCGTGAGTAATTATTAAGCTCATTCTTAACTTGAAGCAAATAAAAGAAATGACAATGCATATAAAAATTATTTTATCCATAAATTAATCAATTCTGGTATTAAAACTATTGAGTCATATCTACGAAATACAAAATAATTCGGTATAAATCGTACCTTAAAAGTAATAAAATGTGCATATTTATATTCAAACAAGGCTAATAAAGTCTTTTTTTTAACATTTTAAAAATACATGGGGTTTTTTTGTTGTTGTTATTTCGAAATAAGATTAAAAACTTTGGTTTTAGTTAAATCAAGGGTGGCCTCAACCGTTTTGGGAAGAGTGCTACTATATGATAAAAAAAAAAATTATGCGTGCACTTGCAATTTTTCCAAAAAAAAAGTATGAAAAAGTGCTAAAAAATGTTACTTTTAGGCTTATTTTTGAACTTTTACGCAAAAAACACATTTTTTTATGCATCTGAGTAAAGGAAATTTCAAAATAACATATTAACTAAGACTCAAAGTACACACTTAAATGTTACTATTAAAATAACTTTTTACAGGTTTTTAAATAATTTCAATTTGAATACAAGAGGGATAGCAGTAAACATCTCGCACAGAAACTGAAAAAGGATTTGTGAAAAGATCATATTTTTTTTAAAAAAAAAATTTCTTCTTGAAAAATAATTAAATCTACTCCTGAATAAATCCTGGAAAATGATTACTAAATTTTTAAATATGGCATAGTTTGGAGCATTATTGATTTTGGTAGATAATACCTGCCCTAATGTAAAATATGTTAATATTTTTTCTCCAAAATCGAGACACAAGCGGCAAATTTTGTTCACGAAAGATATATAACGCCAATTAGGGTAGGAAAAATACAATCTTTTCCTTATAATATTAAATTTAAATTAGTATTAAAATGTATCATTATATTGGTAAGAAAAGCTAAGCCTCATAGCCAATCTTCATTCTTGAGTAGCAAGCACTCACGAGGTCAGAAAGTCCCTCAAATTCCAAAACCTCGCGAGTGCACTTCCTTTGGAAAGCCAGTGCACACAACAGTGAAGGAATATCCTCAAAATAATCTTAATTGTAATTCAACTAAGCGTATCTAAAATAAAGTTTGACGGGGTTTTTTATCTGAACTCATTTTCAATTCATCATTTCAATAAAATTGTACAAAACAATGCTATTTATTATTATTTTTTGAATTTTTTAAGTTTTCCAATAAATTTTAGCACACCACTGCGGCAACTATACCGTGCAATTATGTGGCACGCGTACCGTGGATTGGCCACCCCTTAGTTAAATCAATATGTAGTCAATATGAATTACTTTTAAATGTTAAAACGCTTACAATATTTTTTGAAAAATAAATCTACAAGCAAGTTCATTTTAAAAACATGTTTATGGCTTATTAATTATGTATTAGCTGAGTTCATCAATGCTGTTAATGTAAGTACAGCTCCATTTTAAATTGCAACAACTACAATGGTAGTTTTTGTTACTACAAAAATAAACATATAAGAAACATATAAACTTTAACTAAAAAAAAAATATAAAAAAAAAAGAATCAAAAAAAAACTAAAGAATAAAATAAACTAAAGACTTATAAAACTAAAGAATGAAAATTTCTACTCTTTTTTTTTTTGTTGCATGTTCAGAAATACAGTTCTATCAGAATCTTTTACAAGCAAGTTGTATCCGTTGTAAACGAAACAAAAATATATATTCCGTAAAAGAACCTGAAGTAATTCGGTACACGTTTACTACGAACATCTAACTCGCATCTCCGCAATGGTATATCAGTGGAATTCCCCTTCTAGGCCTAGTTCCCTCCCCCGTAAGAACAACTTAAATAATACAAAAGAGAGAAAAGTAGTTCTTTTCTTACTGGAGAAAAATCCAGGAGAAATCCCTGCCTTATGGGTATTGAACGATAAATTCATGAGTTTTCTTAAAGCTTTCTCAGGATGTTAACTTTTTTTTTATTTACATAGATTTTCGTGAAATGTATTATTATTAATAATAAAGTGACTCTCCTTTCGATGGTACTTTAATTTTGATCTAAAATGTTGATCATAATAAAGAGTGGTATTTTTTCATAAAGCTTTATCGTGAGGGAGGCTTTTTTAAAAGGGATATATTTAGAAAGAACTTGAATAAAAAAAAATATCCTTATTTGGTCTGTAATACTTTGCCCTAGATTTAACGAATAGAATAATGGATAAAAAATAATTATTTGAAAGCTTGTTGGGGATTCTTAAATTACAAAGAAATGAAGAAAATTGCTATTACAAAAGTTTTTGGGTAAAGAAAGAAAAATATTCGAAGAATCCTTTTATACGACATATAGTACTTATTCATACAAAATTTTAATATCAAATCCAAGACATGCAATCATCAAAGTAGCTGTTCCGAAGACTATAATCATTCCTTATCGTGATATATGCATAAAAGAACAATCCATTACTAAAAGTAATGATCTCCCAAGTAATAATAATATGAGGAACATTTTACCTAAGGATGATTTTAATTTTTTATTATACATATATATTACAGATTACTCTGGAAATGCGTTATATCAAATGTAAAAAACATTAATATTAGATTTTTTAAAAAATATTTCATGAATTGTATGAAATAAAGCTGTCCACCAAATTTAGGAAATAAAACAAAATGTCTGAAAATTTTGAAAAACTTATCATAATGCTGTTAAAATAGCTTTAATGAATACAAACAATGTATCATTCAATTCGATTTTAATATATTAAAACATTTTTGTGGAAAGTAATCTAAAATACAAACAAGGTGCTGAATATAAATTTTCTAAATAAACTTAAAACTATTTCAAATAAAAAAATTTAAAAAAAAATGAAAAAATTATTTTAATTTATATTGGAAGGTGAATGCCATATTTTTATATTCAGGAACATGTGCCAGTGTCAATCCTCAAAGAAGAAGGATTCTCAATATTCCTCTTTTTTAAGAAAATAAGTTAGTAGAATTTTATTAAAAATTCTGTTCAACAAATCACATTCAATAAATAATTTTACTAAGGATCTTACCTCTTGAACAGTCTGGCCCAGCCCAGTGATCGAAACAAATACATCTTTCAGATTCCAGATCATAAACTCCATGTTTGTTGCAATCGGGAAAACAACGACTTAAGCGGTTGTCGGCCTCACTGCAATTGACACCTCTCCATCCTGTTTTGCACCAACATTGACCATTTACGCAAGCCCCATGTCCAGCACAAAATGGATCTAGGCAGTCCACTAGAAAGAAAAAAAATGTTGCTATGAATATAACAGTCGGAATGAAAGATACTGAAGAAATTTTTCTTAAAAATTAAAAAGGGAAGTATAAAATTTTTATATTAGAGATGGATGCTTCTTTATACATATATGGACATATGGGACATAGAATGATTTCACTTGGTGGAGAACTAGTTTTGTAACAAGTCGAGCTTCGCAGAAGCTCTTTCTATAGACTAATAGGATACATAAAAGCAGAAATTCTCTAAATTTGTTAGATTTTTCTTACTTAAGGTATCCGACTAACCTAAAATCATGATTTTTTTCAAAAACTTTCTATGATTTTCTTTTATAGGCCATCTTATTAGCTTAATAAAAATACCAAGGTTTTTATTTTCCATTCACTAGAACAAAAACTACAAGTGTTTTAGTAAGAGCAGATGCCATAACTTTACACAAGATGTCAAACTTTAAAATGCGTTTGACTCGAAATGTGTTTTTTTCGAAAAGATCAAATGGGGACAGCGATTACTCAAAAAGATTTGAAAATAATCCGCTGAAATTTTTTCTGTATATTCTGTGTAACAGTAAAAGTTTTATGACCTTCAGATTTATCAATCACTGCTTTATTTCAAAATTTACAGTCGTTTATGTGAATATAATTCCTGTTTTTTTAAGCAATTTCATATAATCACTAACATAAAATACTCTAGTTTTCGTAAAAATTAAAATATATCTTATCCTGAAGGTCATTTCAAACATAAATAACAAAGTAACACATCAAAATTGAAAAATTAAGAATATGTTTATAAAATATTTGTACAGAGCGGGCCCCGTTTATATAATTTTTTGTACATTTTCCCCAGTTTTTTCCGATTTTAATAATAATAATTTTTTTCTGTTTTAAATTTTAGGATTCTTTTCTTAAAATATACTAAATAGATCTAAAAATCACGAAAAAGTTCCCATATTTCCATTTTTTCAAAAAAAAAAAAAAACGCTGTCGCAAGTAGTCGGATGCCTTAATTACCTCATGTTATGCAGTAACGTTTTACCTTTATTCCATTTTTTACATTTTTTAAAATTATTTAACAAATTCTCTTTAGGAGAAATTAAGAGTAAGGTACACAAATGAGATCTAAGAAGTTATGTGATTTTAAATAAAGAAAATTTAAATAAATTTTTCCTTGAACATTTTGTAATAATAAATTTTGTGTTTAATTAAAATTCGGTAGTAAAAAAAACAATTTTTACTTAGCATAGAAATGTATAAAAAAACAGTTCACTTGTTAACGTTCGAATCATTGACCATGCATATTCTACGATTATATACCAAAGCTATAAGGTATATTTAAAATTATTTTACGCAAATCTAAATTTTATAATTAAATACAATTTTAATGCAAGTTAATTATTTCTTTTTTTCTATAATAAAATATGATTTATTTTTCACTAAATTACTGGCAAAGTAGAATATTTTCAGATGTAATATTTTAAATGCAAAAGGAGCAAATTAAATTGCGCATACCTCCTTCACAATGATTTCCTTTGTAACCAGGTCTACATTTGCATTTTCCAGCGACACAAATGCCTTGATTGTTGCAGTCATTGACTTCACACTCTGTAACTGGCACATTGCATTCTGTCCCTTTCCATCCAGTCTCACAACGGCAGGATCCTTGTACATAACGGCCATTCCCACTACAATGAACTGGGCAAACACCTGCGTTAACAAATCACAATTATATAATGAAATATACCAATAATCGAATGATCTGAATTAAATTGGTAAACTTATTGAAAATATTCAAATAATTTATTTCAATAACAATGCCTTTTTAATATCTGAGGATTAGATACTCATTTAGACGTTTAAGTTAATCAACAATTTAGGTAACTTTTAAAAGAATAGTAGACTTTTGTTTTTGTAATTTATAAGCAATAAATTTTTCCAAATATAAGAGGTGCCCAAATGAAAAGTGGAGAGGTTCAATAAAAATAATGACTTCATTGCAAATAAAAAGAAATTGCTCTGGGAGTTGTAACACAAGTCCCATAATTTCGGCAGCAGGTTTATCTTCACTCTAGAAAGAACGTGGTTGATTATTAAAGAAGTCCTGCCCATTTTCCTTCACTTCCTGGTCCAAAATGGAAACGTAATTCTCTCTTAGAAGGCCTGAGGGGCTAGAAGTCTCAGGGTGACAAATCCAGACCGTACGGAGGGTATTATAACATTTCT